>JANTPM010000001.1:30897267-30909551 GCA_025434745.1 Erythroxylum divaricatum
GTTTGATTTATTCCAATAATTTTTATTGTTAAAAACAAACTAATTTATTAATTGATCAGTCAATTTTTATAAATTAATCGATTTTAAAAACTAAAATAAATAAACGAATTTTCATTTAACAAAAATTTCAATTAAACATCAAATTATGTTATTAATAAGAACAGTCTCGTTTAATTATATTTTAAAATTTTAAGTTTATTCAATATTTAATCGGTCTTATGAAAATCTAATGCTTGATGAATTTTTTAAAACTTAAATCTCTTATCTTACCAGTTTAGCTCTCGATCTTATTTTTAAAATATTGGTTAAAATCAAAGCAACATCCTAAATTATTTTGTTCAATTGATTTTTAAGTTATTGAATAAAATGACACATTTTATTGAATTTAAACAAAATAATATTGTTTGACCCATTTTGATTTGAGTAGTTACGTCCTTACCAAAAAATGTGGATCATATGCGTGTAAGAAGATTTGTGGTTTATAATATCCTTTTACATGAACATATAGATATGAATCATAATAGGTACAATTGAATTCGACTCGGGTCCAAATTTGACTCTTATTTACACTATTCAAGTCTAATTTAATCAAGTTCAGGCTAAAATTAAATCAATTACAAACTCAATTTGTTGAGTGATTATTTTGTCGGATCTAATTAATAAAGAAATAATAGCTTCTAAATTAATAAAGAAAAATTTAAAATTGTCAATTAAGTAACTAACATTTTATATCCTCAATAACTCGATTCAAAACCTTAGTGTGAAAATTGTATTACTGACTAATCACTCCCATGAAATAAAACATCTGATTCAATATGCGAAAGAGGCAACAAAAGTAAAGTTTTGAATTGAGTTGTTAGTATTATAAAATTATTGATTACTTAATTAAAATTATTAAATGTTTGAACACTAAATTAAAAAAATAAAAATTGATAATTTAAAATCTATTTCCCATTAATAAATGAAAACTCTACAAATCAAATCAATTTTAGTACTAACAACCTTGACAAATCAAAGATTGAACACGAACAAACATTATGGCACTAGATCATTTGTCCCAAAAATGATGTATTAACTTTGTTTCAATTAATTTTAATCACATATTTCTATAAACTCTATATAAATATATGAATAAGATTTAATAGAACATGGTCGGAATTAGCTCAACTGAAGTAGAATATCTATTCCCGGATATTATGCTCGATGGTAATTATGATACGGACACAAATTTCCTGTGAGTGGTAATTAATAAAAGTTGATAGTTTAAATATTATAAATGATTCAATTTTTAAAATGTTTAAATAAAAAATTATAACTGAAATTACCACTTATTGTTCCATCTTCCGAAAATGCCATCATTGGACCACAATCCAAAAACCATTTTTTTATTACATAATTAAAATCCTTTTATTTTTTTCTATCATTATTATTTAATTTCTGTATTCTTATCTTAGTAAATCGTTATTTTTATGCAATTATTGGTTTATCTTTTTTTTATCATTTTGTATTCAAATAATTCTTATTTTTTTCTTTTCTCCTTTTTTTGTGTGAATGTATCTAAAACACTCTCTGAGTAATAATGCATACTTTTAAACCTTCTCAATCATCGCGTCTCAATCAAATATTTTCTAAGATATTATTTTTGTAGTATTTTCTTTTAAACTTAAATTGACAACACTTTAAAATTCTCTTAATTTCACATCATGTTAATATTTTTTAATATATAAAAATTAATTACAAGAGCTTTGATGATAATCTCATATTTCAATTGTAATCAAAAGCTCTATCGGCTTTTTTTTTAATCTCCTCTTTATTACGCTTGTTCTTGAGTTTACGGTGATGGCGGACTCAAGCTCAAGGCCCAAATTATTTTCTTAATTTAAAAGTCAAAATAACGCCGTTTTTTATAAAATAATATCTTTTTGTTAATACATGTCGGATTTATTGTTTGATCGGGCCGAAATAGCCTAAGCCCAATTGAAGACCGGAATTTGTTTAATAGCGGAGCCCGTTATCCAGTCAAACTGGACCTAACTCGTTGACCACGGGCCTGCTATCTCTATTTGGGGCCACAGTTCTCTTTTTTTTTTTTTTTGTTAAAGTGTTATTGAAATAAAGTTAAGAAACCAACATTCAACTGTGGTGGGGTTATGAAATTTGGCTTCCTACCTTACTTTTAATGCACCTTTAGAAGTAAATGATATCCATTCAGTAGCTATCTGTCAATTTCTCTGTTATTGGTACCATTTAATACATGTCTCCCACAAGATATAACCACATTTGATTATTGTGTGTCCCATTTATTTCAAAATTCAACTTCATGAATTAATTAAATGATTCACTTAAAATTTATAATTGACATGTCATTATGTGTATTTAAAATTATATTTATTATGAAAATAATATGAGTTAAAGCCTGAAAATTAGTGGGTATACATACCATTTCAAAGAGAGGGTGTGATAAACAAAGACTCTTCATGTATTTATTTATGGTAGAGTTGGCTTGAATGATTAATTATTAAATCAAAAAAATAACATTGTTTTGAAATTTTGAAATTTGGTTAAATTAAAATTTTATCTGTTAACTTAACTCAAATCAGATTAATTAATATAAGTTTAACTCTTCTATTAAAAATAACACAAATTTAATGTGATTTCGAGATTAAGGAAACTATTGACAACGTGATTTAAACTTTACCTTCTTTATTAGTTATTACTAATTCAACTTAACAAGCTGAATAACTTAAAACATAACAAAATAACGTCGTTTTAAGGTTTTAGAATTCAGTCGACTTAGAGACAAAATTCGAATCAATTTATCATTACTAGAAACTATTAAAACTAATGAAAGGTGTCCCCTCCCCTTTGAACATATTTTACTAAAAATAAACCCAATTTCATATTTTATATTCTTAGTTGATTATACATTGACTAGGGGAAGGTATTAGGGATAATTTAGTATTTGACGTTAGTGTATGCTTGTTGAGAAGAAAGGAAAGGGAAAGAAATGACATTTCATACATAAAATCCAAACTACACATTTGACAAATATCTCAAAGGAAAGGAAATGATAAGGTCAGGTAAAAGGAAAAGGGCAACCAACAGCCAAGAAAGTCACTTGACATTATAACATTAAACACATCACATCAAGTTTAGATCTATCTATCTTAAACTTTTTTTTCCTCATGACTAAAAAAAAATAAAAAATAAAAAAATAAAGCCATTTTTATAATTATTTGGAAAACTAAGAAAAGTTGAGAATTTTTATTTTAAAGTTATACAACAACAATAATTTAGCAAAAATTCTACCAGAATGTAAAGTATAGGGAGATTTTAGTAGTACACAATCTTATCTCTAATTACTTAAGAGACTTTATTTAAATTTTTTACAATAAGTAAAAATTTTACAAAAATACAAGATCTGAAGAGATTTAGTAATACGCAGTCTTATCTGTGACTAGTTAAGAGATTTTATTTAAAAATTTATATTTATATAAATTTCTTTTAAAAGAGTTTAAACTATAAAAATAACTAATTTATATATTTCTTAATATTTTGTATTAAAAATATAATTTGTTAAATAATTTACTAGAAATATGTGATTTGGATATTGTTATATGTTAAGTGATGAAAAATAAAATTTACAATATTAAATTATTATAAAAATACTAAAATTTTGTTAATTATTGAGAAAAGAAAGATTTATTCGATTTTAATTTGATTTTAGAAATAAATTTTATTAAAATAAATTGGTAAAAAATAAAAAAAAATTACATTTAATGTTTTAATATCATAATGTAGATTTTTAAGTAAGGCTCTGCTGCACTAACACTTAGAACAGCCGTAATAGCTGATATTAAGGGAATTATGGAACAAAACAACCAAAAACTGACATGTTTATCAGATAATCCAGGAAGTCCACTCCTGTACAAAAGTACCACGAACAGAAAAGTCTAACCCACGCGCTGGTGTTGGCTGTGTCAAAACACGCTCTATCCATTTGGCCACGTGTAAATTCACGACTAGGGTGTTGGACACAAGCGGGCTGTTGTTGTTTAAGGGAGTGATAGGGACGTCTGCAGAAAAGATCCCATGGAAGAGAGAGAGGCTCAGCTACTTTTAGTAACTGTTGTGTTGAGAGTAAAGAGTTGGCCAGGAGTTGTCTGAAAATTTCCTGAAAGTAAAGTACTTGAGAAAATTACAATTTATGTGTGTGTGTTTTGTACCCAAAAAGCATGGAAGGTGGAGAGAATCTAGAAAATGTGAAAAGAAATTGTCCCATATCTTTCACATCCTGAGAAAACCCCATTAAAAAAAGAAAAGAAAACATGGGAATTGGAGAGAAAATGAATAAAGAAAGTGAGAGAAAATCATTGAACCAAAGCTGTGGGTGAAGCAAAGTATATTACAATAATGGCAGAGACCACAAGTTGACAAAGTTGAAGTCTTTTGGTTTCTTTGAGAGAGCAGAGGCTTCTTGTGTTGTGTTTTAGGTGAAAGATCCCTCATCTGGGATTGTGGGATCTCTCTTTATCTTCTTGTTCACATATCAGACACTGGCCCAGCAGGTCTGTGCTCTTCTCAATAAAAGGGTTTTTTTTTTTTTCTGGTGTTGATGGTTTTAGATTGTTCTTAATGGCAGTACATAGATGCCCACCTTGTTGTTTGGGTTCTTTTTGGTTTTTCTCAGACTTCAATGGAGTTTCACTGTGTTTTCAGAGAGTTCTGAGGGGAATTCTGGTGTGGTTTGGTGATGGTGGAAGCTACTATGAGTCTTTTCTTTTTGTTTCTCTTAGTATGATACCTGGACTTTTGTTTTCTCTTCATCTTTCTTTCTCCATCCATCTTTCAGTTATGCTTTATGATTCATTTTTGGTAAGCTGTTTGACTTGAATATGTGTTTCTTTTGCTTGTTCTTCCTTTTGTTGTTAGACAATTATTCCTACTTCATTATTGGTTCGTTGATTGGTTTATATGAGTGGAATTTCGATGAATATTCTCTTTCCCCTTGATATTTATAAGTTCTCCGTCGGTTGCAGAGGTGTCTGGCTGGCCGGATTCTTCAATTGTTATTGCAACTTCAATTAATGACATAGCCATAAATCGGGTTAGTCCATAATGCTTACCAAGAGTTTGTGAAAAGGTTCATTTCATTCTTCATTTGAGAAGTTGGCCGCTTGAGAAGTTGGCCGTTTGTTTCTTCAAGCTTTGAACTAATATGGTTCCACATAATATAGGTTATTAGAAGTTAAAGATGAATCATATCTGCATTACGGCGGCTCTGACTAGTACCGGATAGCTCCGGTATGTTGGTTTTAATTGGTTTATGAAAGGGTCATACTGCTGCAAATTTGCAGGAGTAAGTTATGCACTGAACTCGGTATGTACTGAACGCGAGTTCATAATAAAACTGAAGTTTAGAGAATCTGAAAAAACTGGATTTTCTTGCTTTTACCGAACTGCTCTTTCCTACTAAACTTAAAACTTTTTCTCAGACATTTGCAGGAATGGGAGCTGAGGTGCAGTACGAGATGTATCTGCCAGGATATGACTCTATGAGGGAGTTAAATGGGAATATTGGTAACGTTAGCTGGCCTGCACATCATCAGAAAGCCTTTGGACGGTATCATGCCTTGTTTCCGTCTAAGCCGGAAATGGATGGCCGCTTGAATTATGACAAGGAGCAACTCAAGGAAACAATATTGAAGCAGGAAGTCATTTTCAGACACCAGGTATGCTTTACTTCCTGTGATATAACATTTAAGCTATGATTAATATGATATGAATTGAAGAAACATTTACGTCTTTTGGCAAAAAGGTTTTGTAATGTGAGCATTGTCCAGCTCTCTTACTTCATGATCTTATATGATTATCCAGCTTCAGGAGCTTCATCGTCTTTATAAGATGCAAATGGACATTATGAATGAAGTCAGAAATAAAGAATCACAAATGCCTCTACATACTGTAGGACAATCACAGTCAAGTTCTTTTACCTTTTCTCCGGAAGATGAACAAAAGAATCGACATCCAAATTCTCTTTTCGTAAATTTTAATTGTTACATGCCATTTACATCAGATGCTGATAATATTCAATCACCAATTTACATGAATGGGAAGATCATGCAATCTGGTTGTAGTAACCCCCAAAAAGCATTAAGGTTTGAGGATGATGAAAATTTTGGAGCCAGATCAAAAAAGTTGCAGAGAAAGTTTGATCTCGAACTTCCAGCAGACAGGTACATTTATGATGAGGATGATAATCAACAGACACATGGTGGGTCAGGATTGGATAGTTACTCACCTAACAAAAATTATGAGACTGTTTTAGGTAAAAGTATGAGTTTGTCTTGCCGAAGTGGTGTGTACCCTCTCTGCAATGGTGGTGCATTTGGTCCCAATATGAACTTAAAGGGGACAAAAGGATTTACTGATTTGAATGAACCTTTTAAGATTGAGAAAGCATCTGGTACAGCTTGCATCGGTATTGGGCACATTCCATCTGCAAATTCCTGCTCGGACATCCAAGGTACAGCCAAGAAAATTTCTCAAAACCTCCACGAAGAGAATGACATCAGAGTTGATACATCCAGTTCCAACTTGGAGAATCAAAGAAAACAGGAGTCGTCATTATCTTATAGTTTCACATCTGGTAATGCTTGATGATTTAAACCTTATGGAATTCTCTTGACCTCAGTTAGTTCAGGAGTCATGCTGATGAGATTGATGATTTTGATTTCCATCATATATAACCTAGAAATTCCACCGATTAATAGCAAAAAATGAATACCAGAAACTCAGCAGTATAGTCTGACTGATAAAAATCTGCAACACGAAAATAGGAAAAACAATAGCTAGGGAAACTCATCTTCACATAAATGTACATCAACAATATAATCCTGTGAAGGCATGTTTTTGCAGATTTCAGTACATTTTCAAGACTTGTGATGAAGAAAATCATACAATCTTCTGAAAGAAAACCTTCACTGGTATTTTTGTGTTCTAAAAGATGTTATGTCCTTTTATGTAAGGAAATTTATGTTCAAAGAACAGAGAGAAAAATTTCTTGTTACTTTCTTTAGATTTTTTCAATTCTGTATCTTCTTAAACAGCCTAACTGCAGTACAAGTGGAGGAGAGAAAATTCATTAGAGTGCAGATGTATCACATTCTCTTTCTGTGTTTGGAAAAAGCATCATGTTTCTTAATCTTTTATCTTTTGTTGAACCTTTGATTATCTGTAAAAATATTGGATATCTTGCAAGTAGATATTACTGTTAGAACATCTGAACTCCAATCTGATGCTTAATGTGGCTATTTTCAGGCCAAAATTTGGGGAACAGGAATTCTCAACTTGAAAATCTTCGTCATGGATATATGCATACGCTTTGTGAATCATCACAAGTTGGAAGCAGCAAAGGATGTGATATCTACCATACTATGACAGAACAAAGGATTAAGAAGATGATCTTTGGTGTGGAAATCTCTGAAGGAAGTCATACTGAATCTGGAATGGGATTAGAAAAACTAGTTAAGCAACCACTTAAACCAGAATCCAACCCTAATAATTCGGAGTCATCCTCGTTTTCATGCTGGAAGAAATTTTCAGCTAAGTTGGGAGAGAATTTTGTATCCATCGAGGAAAATCCAGTACATGGCCTTTATGATGGAATGATAAGACCATTTCCAAGTTCCAGAGCAGAATCCTGCCAAAACGCCTCATGTACTGTTTCAGAGTTAGAGTCTAAGGAATCACGGATTTGCCATAGTGCAGCTGCATTTGGCTATGCTAATGGGTTCCCTAGCAGTGGTTCTGTTTCTGAACAAATTCCACTCAGTAGTTCTACAAATAATTGTAAGGGCTTAGGGTGGTTGATGAATGCAAAGTCAAGAGGACAAGCAAATATGACCTGTTTTCGGCAGAATTACCAGAAGGACATAACTTCAGATTCGAAGTTCACTGTTGATAGTCCAAGAACTGAAGAAAATCCAACTGGAGGATTGTCTTGGCTTAAAGTTAATTCAGTTTGTAATGGAAGATCTCCTGAAGTGAGGAATGGCTCTCAGCACATGAATTTGGACTTCCTGCAAAGCTTTCACAAAGCTGAAATGCTGAAGAACCTTCCTCAAAGCTTTGTGCAGGATTCTGCATCAATGGTAGGCTCACAAAATGCTGTGTGCAGGAAAACAGAAGTTGGTGACTGTTCAAGCAAGAGGAAAATTCTTGGACTTCCCATAGTGGAAAACCATTTGTTAAAAGACTCACCTTCTGCAACCGCTCACTCAAAGCCCAGTGGTCGTGCTTCAGATACTAAGGATGCTGACTCTTTCAAAGTTGGCTTACTTGATGCGGATCGAAATTATAATCCTGCCTCATTTGTAGCTAAGGTATCAACTGATTCTAGTGATGATGCTAGATGCAATATCGATTTGAATGTTAGTGTGACCGACGAAGATGCTCAGCCAACAAGGTTTCCTCCAAGAGCCAGGATGAAGGGTGCAGTTGAGATAGACCTGGAGGCACCAGTGATTTTTGAAACTGAAGAAGATCTTACAATAGGAGATCAATGCCTAACGGGTGAAGTTAAAGAACCGATTAACTTGACTAAAGATAATTTCAAAGATTTTGAAGAAGGATTAATGAGTACGGCTGCTGAGGCATTGGTTGTCATCTCTTCTTCTGGGATTCATAATTTTCAGGATAATCATGCCTCTCCTCACCAGTTGAACCCTTCCTTAAGTGATTCTCTCCAGTGGTTTGCAGGGGTAATTTCTGATTTTGTTACTGACAAAGGGAACAATCATGTGTCAACTTCACCGAATGGTATTGGATGTGAAGATTTCACATGGAGAGTAATGGATTACTTTGAATATATGACCTTAAATTTGAAAGAATTGGAGGTGGAAGAGTGTCACTATGAACCTCCGGCATTGGAAAATATGAAAGATGAGATCACATTGCCAAGAAGGCCCCGGAGAGGCCAGTCAAGAAGAGGAAGGCAACGGAAGGACTTTCAAAGAGATATACTTCCAGGTCTTACTTCTCTGTCCAGAAATGATGTGACAGAAGATCTTCAAACAATTGAAGGACTACTTACAGCAACTGGTGCTATTCAGGAGTCAACTTGGTTGCACCTGAGCTCCCCAAAGAGCAAGGGAGGTAGAGGGAGAAAACGTTCACGAATCTGTGGTACTCCTACGTCAACTGCAGCTACTCCAACCCAACAACAACAGCCTAAATGTGGAGAATTAGGACTCGAGGAGACTAGACTCGCCGGATGGGGAAAGCGAACCAGGCGTCCTCCTCGACAGAGATGTCCAGTAACTAATCCTATTCTTGCAGTGCAATGAAGTCCAGCCATCCTAAAGGAAACTCGACCACCTGTGACTTTGCTGGTCAAATTTTTCGGGCCTCAGAGATTCAGATTGTACATTTTTTTCTTCAGCTTTCATATGTTATCCTATAACTCTACACCATTCAGAGTGAGCAGGATTAGCATTTTTACCTGCATAAAATAAGTGATACTTGGTCCTGTATTGGCATGGGACTCTTTTCTGTCTTTTTTTTCCACTTCCATCAAACTGTTGCACTATTCAAAGACATGGTTTGGAAGTTGAGAAGCAGGCAGAACGTCAAGTTCGATCGCGTGCTCTGTTTGCAAGTTTTCGTTGTTTTGTGAATGTTTTGTGATCAAATCTTTTTGAACATTCCGACATGAATTCCAATGCAGCCTGTCATCTTCTCACCATTCTCAGAGAAACAAAGTCTCCAGGTGATCACTTTATCCTGTAGTAAGTGATGGAATTCTTGAACCAAGTATGGTGTATGTAACGGATGATCTTAGAAAACTGTGATGAGAGCAGACCTACGATGACTAACTTCAAACCGGTGACTGATAGAGAGAGGTTTCTTCTCCATTGCTACGTAGCTTGTGATCAAGTAGAAGGAGATTAAGCCGCTTTTTGAGTGAGTTTCAGGGAAGAAAGCGACCAACTTCGTAACTCAACCAGTCACTGGACGTGGGGTGATAATGGTTGACTCCCACATTTGTAGGGAATTCTCGAATGACAATTTTTGCTTGGTCCGGCTTAGTTGACCCGAAATCAACGGATTCAACCCGAGTTAATTGGGTTTCAGACCGAGTTCGAGCCTTCTTCAACTTTTGGATCCTAAGTTTGAGACCGGAATACGTCAAGTAAAACAATATAATTTTTAAAATTTAAATTAAAAATTAATCTAATCTAGTCTTAAGTGTAATTTAGTTTAAAACTGAGTCTAAACTTAAATATAAATTTTTTGCCTGAAGTATATGAAAAACCTAGTAAGAATATCGAGATGAAGTATAATTAAGTGAACAACCTTTTATAATATAACAAATATGAGTAATAGCCCGGTCGGTAAGGACGAACTAATTATTAAAAAAAATATCGTTTTGATGATGACAATCAAATTGTTCGAACTATTTGAATTAGTGCTCTCGGCTTGAGTCGAGCTCAAACTTCAGTAATCTCGAATTTGATTCATTGATTTCAAGTTATATCATATCTATTTTATTATCTCTAATGATTAATGTATAAATTATTAAGATATAAATTAAAATTTTAAATTGTAGCACACTCATGAATAATTATATAGTTATAATAGTTTGTGATCATAGGGCCAGATGTTTAAGTCACGGAAACAATCTCTTCACAAAAATATAAATAAAAAGTTGTGTATATCATGACTCTCTCCATACTCTCGTAAAGCGGAGAGTCTTGTGCACTGAATACGTTGACTTTTAATATATAATTTATTATGATAATATTTTATATATTGTAATTTAAGTCTATAATCTCTAATAACTACAAAAATAACATTAATAGGCTAACTTTATTTTTTAATAAATATTTTTATTAGAAGTTTTGAGTAGATAATTAAAATTTAAAAGTTAATATATGATATAAAGGACTATTTTATTAAAAAGTTAAAGATTTAAAGTAGAAATAATCATATATTTTTTCAAAATTTATCATTGAATATTATTATATTATTAAAGAGAAAAATATAATAAAACAATTTTTAATATTTTTATTTATTTAAAAATATTTCAGTTTTTTAATTATTAAAAATATATTCAATCGCCAAATCCCTTATCCATAAGCATAAACCCCTCCAAAACCCCAACTCCTGTTCTCCTCCGTTTATTTGCAACGAAAATGAGAGCTTGCAAAACCCTAATGCATGCATCATTCTCCAAACAACCTACGTGCTCCATCCCTAAACTCGCTTTCACTCGATCTATTCTCAGTTTGCGTCCTCTCTCGCTCCCTGCAGGTAATCTTTAACCTGAAATTTCACCCATCTGCGTTCTTGGTGCTGTTATGGCTGCAGGCACACGTCAATGTGATTTCTCTGTTGATTCATTGCTTTTGCGTTGAAGTTCTGATTTTTCGCGGTTATTTGCTTTTTATAGAGGTGGGTCCTTTCAGAGTCCATGCAAAACCTTATAATTCGATACAGGGGGCGGTTTCCATGGAGTTAGTCGATGAGATCTCCGAGAAAAGCGATAAAGTGGAGGAGTTGTTGAAGGATCAAGACGAGGTTTTGAGGCTGATGAAGATGGAGAGGAAGGGGAAGGCTCTGGTCGGTGAAGAGGGTCGTTGGTTTCCGTATTTCGACGCGTTCAAATGTCCGAATGGGGTGTACTTGACGAGTGATGAAGTCGTGGAGGCTGTGAGTCCGTACGTAATGGAGGAGAGGAAAGAGAGGTTTAGGAGAACTGTGAAGAGCCGGAGCTACTCGGTGTGCTTGGTGGTGGAAGGCCTGAGTGATTTTGGAAATGTTTCTGCCACGTTCAGGTCAGCCGATGCGTTGGGGTTTCAGTCTGTGCATGTTGTGTCGTGCGACAGCTCCAAAAGGTGCTTCGTATTTTGAGGTGAAATGAATGATTCAATTCATATGCTTAACTGATTGGTTTCTGTGATGATGCTAGCGTCGATTTTTGGCCTTGCTTCCCTTAATCCTTAGCTGATTGTAGTGGTAAAGTTCTAAAAAGTGTAACGTTATGTTCTTTGTTCTCCACTGAAATTAGAGCTTGCCATATTGTTTTGTGAAACTGAAGGTGCTCTAAACATCTTGGAATTGAGACATTAGTTGTGTCAGCCTCCATAAAATTTAGTCTTGCTACTGTTTTGTAGTTTGAGGTGAAATGAATGATTCAATTCTTATGCTCAACTGCTTGGTTTTTGTGATTATGCTAGATTTTTGGCCTTGGTTCCCATAATCCTTAGCTGATTGTAGTGATA
>JANTPM010000001.1:30910496-30922713 GCA_025434745.1 Erythroxylum divaricatum
ACTGCAGCATTCCAATGAATGGCATGGTAGACTCCTTCAATGTTTCAGTTGCTGCTGGCCTACTCATGCACCATGCTCTGTGTGATAGAGTTTCTCGCCTGGTAATAACTGTTACTGTGTATCACGTAGATGAGAAATAACTTGGCTAAAGTTTGGTGATTCTTGCGTCATTTCTCTTCTTACAGCTTAGCTAAAGTTTGGTTCTAAATAATTACTTAGCTTGTTTATTCTTGCTCCATTTCTCTTGTTGCTGACTGATCCTTGTAATTTGGGAATCTCTGTTCTGTTTTTTTGGTTCTGAATAATACAGATTTACTTGTTTCTTCTCGCGTTGTTCTCTTGTTGCTGACTGATTCTTGTGATTTGGGGATGCTTTATTCTGTTCTTTTGGTTCTAAATAATGACTTAGCTTGTTTCTTCTTGCTTTATTCCCTTGTTGCTGACTGATTCTTGTGATTTAGGAATGCTTTGTTCTGTTTTTGATGAATGTGATGATTGAAATAACATGGTTGAACTCACCTTTTATATGCTTATATTGATAGTTGATGGCATTATAAACACAAATGATGCTCCATGATAGTTATAATTGCCATTTTTGAATACAATCCCTGAAATGGAATTGGCATTCAGAGGTCTGTGAATAGCTGAAATTCGCTGTGTTAACCAATTCCATTAAATTCCACAGCTACAGTATAAAAGAAGTTTATTGGCTAGAAATTAGGATTCTATGCTTACTCGCATGTGTGCGTCCCTCTGTGTGCTGAGACTATGTCCTTATGTGCCGTTCAATTCTTGTGATCATGACATGTTGCCTTTAACTTTTCTATTATACACTTGGTTAATTAAGTTCAGTTAACCTCACATGACAATGTGAGAGTAGTCAGGACTCAACTGATAATTCTATGATGGGGGCGCATAAGAGGAAAAAGTACCACTGATTGTGCTAAGTTATCTCCAAACAACAGTTCTTTGATTAAAAACCACATTTTATATTGATAATTTGCAGGGCTACCATGGTGATTTAACATCAGAGGAAAGACAAATCCTATTTGCAGAGTTCTTACTGCGCCACAGCAAGAGTACGATAAGCATCGCTCACGAGCATGGAAAGCGGAAGGCAGCTATTCCCATATCCAAGCTTTGATCGGGAAGAATGGGAAAGAATGCCTGGAAGTTTCGACACTGCCAGGGTTTTGTCTGTAATCCATGAGAAGGGTTTGGCATTTTCTTCAAATTACCGCAGAACGGCTGTCTGAAGAATTTGGTAAGGTAAGTTAGCCTCAACAGTGGCATAGCCTGCCAGAAGCCAAAATTTGGGGCTTACTATCAGTTAATGTATTATGCAACTCCTCGTGGACAGGCTTTGTAAGAGATTCTTTCTGAATGTTACCTAAGATTATCGAGACCTGAGAGGAGGGAAAGGGAGAGGTTTGACAAGGTTACAGGTTCAGGCATACGTAACCTCCAGTTTTGTATGTTTTAAGATCACTGTGTAAAAGATGGTGATAAGTCAAATACTTCTGCACGCCGTTGTGCACCATTGCTGTATCTGGTGGCTGAATTATGCTAGATGGTTATGTTACATTTTCTATAGCATTCATTAGCGAGATGATCTACTCGCTATCACTATGAAATTCTTTGCATTCGCTTTATTGTAGAACCTCGATAGACTAACATTACTAATTTGAAGAATCTTAGAGAATTGTCCTAATCAATCAGCATGTCACCTGCGGTTGTTTGTATAGTAGCTTTTGTGCTTTGCAGACTGAAGTCTTCGCCATGTCTTTTTAACTGTTGGGATCTGATGAACTCTTCAATCCTTGCCTTCAACTCTACATGCGGAATCAGCATATCCGCAGTAAGATGGGAGCGGTTGAATGGATCTGTCTGCAACTCACATTCAATAAATTAGCATCAGCATGACCATATTTGAGCCTAGACCCTTTTGGCCACAAAATTGAAATATAACCAGAAAAGCTGGAGATTTACATTGTCACTAAGGAGATGTCTTTGAATGACAGGTCTGTCCACTGTGATTCTTGAAGAAGGTAAAATCACTGGATCCTTCATCAAAGTGTACTGTAGAAAGGGATATTAGTGTAAAAAAAGAATTACAAGCATTAAAATTAAAACCATTTCTTCCATTTGCCAATGCCGATCTATATCCCAATGCTGTATGCTTCCAAATGGTAGCAGAATCATATTCATTGTGGTTCAGTTCAAATAAAAGTCTCAACTTCAATCAATTGTGACAAAATGACAAAAACGACAAAAAGAAAAGGCAAGAGTCATACCTGGATTGGATCAAGGAATTCATCTGGTATATCACCCAGGGTAGCTTCAGTGTCCATTGCCTCGGAAGCTGCAACTTCGGCTTTTGCACCAAGCTCAATGAATTCCCGTATAATCCTTCCCTCTTCACCAATTTTCTGAAGGATGCCAGCTGCAGCACCAAATAACTGGAGTGCAGAAAAAAACGTGTCAAATTATCAATGATCAACTATTACAATTGAGAACGGACCAGAATGAGGAAATTCCATCTTTCTGGAACTTTCCACATCAAGTTACCTGTTCATTGTATGATCTTCCGTCCTTTGAGATGGCTGCTGGCAATATGCTTTCTGCATCACCCCTAGCTAGATGGATGTATATGCGAACAATCTTCAAGTGAATAAACAGAATTGAGTTAGGGAAGACGTGTATCTGATCATAAAAGCTTTGGTTTAGGGGCTAAGAGGCATGTCAGGCTTAGAGATTCACTAGGTAGTGCAGCACCATGCAGTCATATATGCATGTTGAATCTAAATATTGCAAGTGGTCCCCTAATCTCTGAACCTTAAATCTTTGGTCTCACTCCCACCACCTTCCAACCTTCCCATAACTAATCCCTGTTTTTCGTCTTTTTCTTTCTTGTGCATGAACAAAAAAAGAGAAGATATAGAGCAGCTGATGCTATTAGAGATTCAAGCTAACCTGTTTAAGCAAATCTTTTGGCCGGAATTCATACTTCTCAGGGTCTTTCAAACTCAGAGACTTTCTTTGTGGACCAACAAGTTGCAATAGAAAGTAATTGAGCATGCTGGCAACTCTTTCAATCTGCAAAGGTGGAAAATACAGAGCTCCTTACTGAAACAAACCAAAGCAAAGGGAAACTACATGAAGGAGTGGTAAAAGGAAAATCTGATTACCATCTCAGGAAGTAGGAACGGTGCAGTTATCTGCTCTGACGTGAATGCTAGCATACTCACGTCCTCATTCGCCAACTTCATATCAATTCGGATGATCTGAAAGGAACCAAGGTAACTGATTCAATATTTTTTCTTCAGGGAGATAATTACATGCATTTATGAGTACAGAAACCAACATTCTCCTGGGAATGGAACAGGCGAGTTCTCTCCTGCCTTTCCTGCAGGGGTCTATGCTCCCACTCTGCAGTATTTGCCATCTCTGCTTCCAACGCTTTGAGTTCAAGAATTTTGTTCAGACTCTCATCAAGAAGAAAGATGCTATCATTGATCAGGAAGTTTAAGAAATTCAAATAAACACCCTTTTCCTCTTCTTTGGCGATCTAAAACAGCACAGAATAATTGGATAGAAAGATGTGTTATCAATTGAAACAAATATAGATATTTCTAGTACTTTTACCATACCTGTCTCCAAGCAGTACGATGACTAGGAACCTGCCATAGGTATTCAAGAAGCTCCGCAATATTATGTCGAATGTTAAACTTATCATAGAACTGCACAAGATAACAAAAACATAAACATAAACAGCTTATAAGTCATAAATTGAAGCTATAGAACACAAAAATATTCTCATTCCTCCAGTTGTATTAATTGTGGAAGGTTTTCATGCTGGAGGTTATAGATAAATTTATAGACCACCAATTGTGCAAAGGAAGTTACTAACCTGATCGCTCACACCCTATGTTATATCCAGTTTAGTGTACTGAACTATACGAAAGGTATGACATGGTACTAAACAAAAGGTGAATAGAATTAAAAATTAGAGGCAGTGAAGATAGTGAACATATTCTTTAAGTGCAGTTTAAGACATCAAATTTAACAAATCGGAGGAGCTGATATCCAGAGGTTAGCTGAAATGAAGCTTAGTATACAGCAACATATGACATCATCACGGTGGTAAATATGCAATATCATATGAAGATTTTAATGTAGTAAAAATATCGAGGGCACATTTGATGAGGTGGAATGGCTCAACTTGAAGAATTATATAACTCAAAGAGAAGGGTTCTCCTAACCCAATTGACTAAATGAGGAAAAAAAAAAGCTTCTCTAATTGCTTGCAAACAATTCATGATTACGACAAACAGAAAAGAATCTCTCCATCAAGATAACCTTGAGGAAAGATTCTCGGGATTGTTAATAAGAACAGCTTTTTCTAGTGGGATCAAACTCTTCCTTGTATGATAAACAAACACACAGATCAGACACATGCAGTACCCAGCACCAAGTAACTTAGCCAGAGAACTATGATTATCAAACAACTGAAAAGTGGGACTAATTTACTTGCAATAATTAGTTGAAATACATTAAAAGATGAAGGTAATTACTTTTCCTGAATAAACAAGTCAGTCAAACTGAGCTTAGATAACAACAATCACCTGCGTGTGAGAACCAGTGAACTCAATGTCAACATAAAGCTTTAAGAGGTTCCTCACAAGAAACTTGAGGGACAATGGATGGCCCTCAAATAAAGTTGCTGTGTCAGATGAACTGCTGCAAACATAAACCAAGAACTTTAAGTACCTAAGCATTTACCTTTTGCTAATTAAATAACTTTTTGGGATTATCAATGTCAAATTGGAATACTCAAATTACGTTCTACTAGGCATCCAGCAATTCAGTACTTCAACCATTTTGGCTCTCAAATATGGGTTTCTAACATATGTTGGGCTTGCCATGAACATGATAATGAAGTTCATAAAATCATCCTGTAAAACAAGGATAAGAGAAACATTAAAATCCAAAGAAGCCATATATATAAGTCTATTGAGATTGCCAATCACATCATTTGGACACAAGAAGAAACTACCAGTGGGACCCCATCCAAAGCTTTCGGAATCCTGGAAGCAAATATGAGCAATTCCATTGCATCTTCAACAAAATGCTCAGGCATAGCAGCAAACAGCATGGGACAATTTGGTGGAAGAGGCATTTTAAATCCACCGACCAAGTTCACCAACCAAATCACCATCAAGCGGTAGAAAGAAAGTGCCCGCTGAAGAAAAGCTCCATCCTTTAAAAGAGAAGAGTAAATACCAGCAGTATCAGAAAGAAAAGATAGTTATATTTGACATCTTGTCTGCTTTTACAGATTCGTACCAGAAAAAGTTCAAGATGGAGTAAAAAGGGGGATTCGCAGCAGCAAAAGTGGGAAAAGCTAGCATACATGTGGAAATGCTATTTCCAACTAAATAGTAGTCATAAGAGTGATGCTTCTTCAACTAGAAAGTGAAACCCTAATTTTGCGTAAACAGTAGACTGCAAAGCAATTGTGCATGCTTTTATGGATGAATAAGAAGATTGTATTTCCACAATCTGTAAAATTCACAATCTTTAGAACAAGACCACGCTTTTTAAAGTATACCCCCATTTCCTTGAGCATCATATAAGAACTGTTCACTAATGCAACCATGCCAAAAAGAAATCATTCCATAAAGTTTTGTTTTAAGCCATTACTTGTATAATGCTCTTTAGTTTAACGGACTAATTTACCTATTTCAAAGGGATCCATTTTATTATCGCATTTCCACTATAAGAAGTTTAGCTAATAATTTACATTGTTCTTCTGTTAGATGTTTTCCAAAACATGACACTTCTTTTGAGTTAGGTTCTACACAAACACTATTTGCACACATCCTTATAGTTGACATTGGTGAAATATAACAAATTGAGATAGTCACCCTTTCCTGATTCCTTTCCTATGGTCTTCTGCATCATTGAATTTTCTTTAATCATTCCTCTCTAGCTTCTTCCAGTTGTCCTTTAAATTGTAGGATATACAATTATATTTAATCTCACCCATTGCACCAGCATAAATTGATGAAATTAGAATTCAGAGAAATTTTTAATTTATGTTTATAGGAGTTTCTTTGTAGAAGAGTTTAAACTATAAAAAAATCCTTATAAAATTAACTAAAATAGCTGCATTAAATCATAATAAGGTCATAATAAGAATTGTTATCTTAGTGGTTTTTATAGGAAACATGCATATCCTTATTTAAATTTAAGGAAAGGAATTTTTTATTAATTTGTACATTTTTTAACAATTTGTATATTTACTAAAAAGTATTCCATTGAATCGACTCTTTCAAGTTCGGCGTATTCACAATGACATTGTTTGAACCTATGGGTATCATTATCACTCATTCCACCATTAAAGAGCCAATATTGACGCATAAGCATAAGTGTATTTGCAGTTAGCATATCTGGTATTATTTCATCAGGAAGAGTATGAATCTCTACAGAATTAGAGAGAGACAAAGATGGCAAGCAAGGATAATTTTTACCCTTAATATCTGTGCTTCATAGCAAAGCTTTTCCTGTGAATATAATTCCAGCTCTTTCTGAAGGCGAGTAATTTCCAGCTGGAACTGTGGACCATCTGCTTGCTCTTGCAAGGCTTTTAATGTGGCGAGCGTGTCCTCGCCCCTTGAAATGTCCTGGTAGGATTGTTATTGATAATAGTAAGTGAGAAACACTATCGTTCTTTTGACTGTAGTCAAGATACCAGCTTGAAAGTCCCACCTATGGAAGAGAACTTTCAAACATACCATACCACATGGAAAGCAAAAGAGGATATATAATAAAAGTATAAAACTGTATATATGACACACAGATATGCATATATTACCTGAACTAGATGCTTAAAATCAGAAAATGCTTTTAACAGACCCAAGTTGAGAACCCTTGCTGTCATAAAGAAGCATTCACAAATAAATGCAAATCTTTCACTACTATTTGGCACACATAAAGCATTCTTCGGTTCACCAGCACTGCTACTAGAACTAGTTGCTTCATGAGATTGTAGCAAGCGGTTATTGTGATCACCAGAATGTGGTGCAGAGACATCAACCGTCCCAGGATTATCCCTATTGATCCAGGCATTAACTTCCTCAGAGGAGGCATGCAATGCCGTCAAGTCTCTGATGTCAGTCAAGAAAAAACAAAGGCACTCAGGAAAAGTAGGATAATCCACTAGATGATATAAGACATTATCTGAATTGAAAAACATGTCATCACCTTAGATCCAAACGATTACAGTAAAATACATATCTTGGATCGATTTTATCCCTCTTTGACAAATGTGGATCCAAAAATGGTTCGCAGAGGCGAAGCATGACAGCACTTAGATTGACAAACATGCCTGAACTTGCACAAGACATTGGATCAACCTGTTCCAAATGCACACAATATAAGGAAAGTTCGGAATTACATTTTTCTTTTCATACACCAGAATGCATAAACGCAAATGCACTTTATCTGCAGTTAGTTGGCGAAGAATGTCAAAAAGGAAATGACAACCTATCTTACAATTTCCAGCCTAGAATGACGTTAGAATGCTTTTCGGAAGTAACCAGCAAATGAAAGAAACACAAAGGTGCACGGAAATTCATCCGTAATTAATGCCACAGGCCAGATATAGCTTGTTAAATGATACAAAACTCAACTTTGGCATCAACACCAAATGAACAGTAGAACGAGTACCTGAATCTGGGCCCTTGATGAATTTCTATTAATAACCTCTGCCAGGTACTGAAGGACATGCTCACGGGTGTCACTAGCTCTAAGGAGAAACAGAAGAATTTTCCCAAGCTCATCACATAAGCTATTCATAAGAGTTTTAATGGTTGTGAAAGAAGATAACAAATCAGCTGGTCGCCGAGTTGAAGCTTCAGAGAAGCATTGCTGCCTGGTCAGAAAATTTTAATTGCTTTAGCATCACAACTTAAACAATTCAACAACAAATAAGATCCAACACACATTCACAATCAAAACTACAACAAAATGAAAGAATCTACCCACCCAACATCAGGTTCGCTTTTGAAAATATTTTGATCAGGCAATGCACTAACATGAAAAAAGGGACCCAAAATGCTGGTCATCTCAATAACTCTTCCATTCAAGTAAGCTCCTTTGGGTATCCACCATGGATGGTTCACAAGCGACTTTGCTCCAACCGGAAAACCAATCAAATAAGACAATGCTCTAAGGGGTTGCTGAAAGTTCCCTAAGGCTGAAACCTTTATAACATTCCCTCTTAAATCCTCGTAAAGCCCTTTCAAGATTGGGTCCACGCTATCAAAATCCCCTTCTTTTAGCAAATCATCCAAAAATCCCGGCGGTGGCGGAGCATGAGCTCCGCCGGTGCCGAACCCATCCTCCACGGCGGCGAAGAGCAACGGTAGAAGAGGCGAGACATCAGATTTACTAGAAACGGAATTCGTTGGAAACATACCGGGGTTTCCCAAGTGGATTCTCAAATAAGAAACAAACATCTTCTTAGCTTGCATGATGGACAATTCAATCTCTGATTTCACGTTCTTGTCCTTCATGTTTGCGACTTTCTTCAACTCCTCCAACGAACGGCGGTAGCATCCGAGAAGGTAGTTGAAGGGAGGCTCAGCGACGGAGTATTCACCGGAGAGCCGGTCAACGAGAACTCGCTCCACCAAGTCTCGATTGAGTTTCAAGTTCCTACCTTCGCTGAGGATCTCCCCGGCAGTCATCTCCAAGTAAACAACTCGAGAATCAGATACAACAGGACCAGCGAGAGAGACGAGTAATATTTTCATGAGAATTTTGTCCTCAATTTCCTCTAGGGATCGCTGGGGTTTGGCAGTAGCCATGGGAGAAAATATCTGAAAGGTTTTAACTTTTTTCTGTTTAGGGAAGAATTACTTTGATTCCCGAGAAACAAACAGAAAGCTAAGGAAAATTAGAAGCGGTTTGGAACAGGAACAGCAGTTAAGAACTTCCGGTGGGGCTTGTTCTGGAAATCCAGAACTACAGAATCATACTTCATACTGTTATTTAAGTTCAAAATATAAATATAAATATAAATATAAATATTATTAATATCTTATTATTTATCAATCCTCTCCAAGCTCTCTTTTATTGCGGGACTTCAAATTGAATGTGACGATGATAATAATCTTATTATTTATCAGTCCTTATGGAACAGATAAAAATGTCAAACCTAATATTATATTAATAGCGTATAATATAATAAATGTTATAATTTTAGCTTCAATTTAATAATTTAGAAATTTTTATAATCTTATAAAATTTCGCAAAGTCAATTTAAATTGAATTTGAACAGGTTAATATATTTTATATATGAATTTAATTTTTAATGTATTTGGATTGTTCCCTGAACTAGTTTGCTATTTGGATTGAGTCAGGAAAACCTCAAATTAACATGAAATGAATGGAATTTTTTAAAATAAGTCTTAAAAAAAGAGAAAGAAAATTACGAAAAAAACAAATTAAATTAAGTAAGAAGATTCCGGGTAGGCCCAAACTAGTGGAATATAAGGGCTCTTTGTGACACCATACACTCGAGTTGTTAAGAAAAAGACAGAGAAAGACAAAAAAAAGACTTTTGCTTAAAGAAAACCCAAGCTTAGTATGGAAGTTTACAATTGAGAGGTAGATTCTTTGATGTTAAGTGTAAATAAGAATCTCACTTTGAAAAGAGATGAAATTAGTAAATGACATATAAGTGAAAAAGATTTATAAACTTATTGCTTTAAAGTTTTGGGTTGAAATATAATGTCAAAGTTTACAAGTATATTTTCTCACTGAGCTCAAGATGAAGATCTCTCGTGTAAGTGAACTCACCGGATCCAACATAATATGAACTATGAAGGCTTAATAATTTAAAATAAAACAATTTATTTGTAAGATTTAATAATAAGATATTTAATTGATATAACTAAGTAAAAGATTATAAGTATCGCTCTAATTACTTGGAATTAACCATTTCTTCGTACTTTCTTCTTCTATTTTTTTCCCGACTGAACTCTACCCAAGGTCCAATCAAGCTGGAGGAATTTGAGCCCGATCAAGTCATGACAACCCATATTATGGTGAAATGAATGGAATTTTTAAAAATAAATCTTAAAAAAGAGAAAGAAATTTAAGAAAATAAAACAAATTAAATTAAGCGAGGAGATTTCGGGTAGGCTCAGACTAGTGGAATATAAGGGCTCTTGGTGATGCCATATACTCGAACTGTTAAGAAAAAGATAAAAAAAGACTTTCGCTTTACAATTGAGAGGGAGATTGCTTATATGTTAAGCGTAAATAGGAATCTAACGTTGAAAAGAAATGAAACTAATAAATGACATATAAGTGAAAAGGACTTATAAACTTAACAGCTTAAGGTTTTTAGATGAAATATGATATCAAAGTTCACGAGTATTTTCTCACTAAGCTCATGATAAAGATCTCTCGTATAAGTGAACTCACCGGATCCAACATAATATGAATGTTTAATAATTTAAAATAAAACAATTTATTTGTAAGATTTAGTAATAAGATATGTAATTGATTTAACTAAGTAAAAGATTATCAGTACCCCTCTAATTGCTTGGAGTTAACCATTTCCTCATATTTTATTCTTCTATTTCTTTCCCGACTAAGCTCTGCCCGAGGTCTAACCAAGTTGAAGGTGCTTGAGCCTGATCAAGCCATGACAACCCACATTCTGGTCAGGCCCAACTCAATCTAAAAATTTTATTTTTATATAAATAAAAATAAAAAACGACGCATTTTACTCAAAACTTGAGCCCGAGCCCATCCTTGAGGCCTATTTTATTAATAAAATTCAAGACTCGGTCAATTCAGGCCTGGTTTATTAACTTCTAATCATATTGGGCTCGAGCAAAACTGCCAATCTTATTTCTAATTTAAAGATCCTGAGTTATACAATTGGTATAAAAGTTTGAGTTTGACTTAATTCAAAATTAACTAATTATAACTAACTTAAATGAATTTATGTTAAATCTTAAAATATGTTATTCGGTTAGCCATGCATATATATTTCCATGTATATAATTTTAAGTTAGATTGATTGAAAAGTCTCATAATTGGATCAACAAATAAATTTGATTTTTTTTAGTATATATGGGATTTAAATGAAATTAAATTCACTTATTAAAATTTGATTAATTTCAAAATTAAATTTATCCATATTTATTGTTATTTATAATTTGTATTTTTGACATAAGAAAATGCATACTAAACATTTTAGATAAGTGAAAATGTTAATGAAAATATCTTAATTATTTATAAAATCTATAAAATTAGATAAATATAAAAAAAGTGATTTGTTATAGTATTTTATTATTCATACAGTAATCCAAATAATGTGATTGACTCTTCTAAGAGTTTTCATTTGACATCTTGAGTTTGATTTTTTATATAAGATTCCTCCAAGAATAGATAAAAAGTTGAAACTCAAATTAGACATGACAAATATAATCTGATCCCAAATTAACATGTTAAGTTTAAGTTAATTAAACTTTTAATCGAGTTTGAGCTTAAAAGGGTTGGCCCGACTTGGTCTAAAAATTTTGAACTGATTAAAATAGTATTATTTTATTGAATCATTTAAAAATTATATGATCAGAGTGAGATCATTTTGATTTCAGTTAGATTAGGATTTGGGCTACTTAAGATCGATGGACCCGAATTTAAGATTGTTTGATCCAATAATGACCATGACGGAGCAAAAAATTAGACTCAAATGCAATCCGATCCATTATCATCCCTGACTCGGACTATTTAGTTTGTCACTTAGGACCTGTTTGTTTGCGATTTTTTTTTTAGTTTTTGGTTGTGGTTTTCTTAAATTTAAAAGCAAGTCTTAAAATCGTGTTTGGTTAATCTCCTTTTTATATTTCGTTGTTAAAAATAAAAAAAAAACAGCATCTATTTTACGAAAACGTAAAAATAACGTTTTCGTAATTTTTGAAAACAGGTTTTCGTAATCACTTTTTCCACAAAAATATATCATATTCGACTTTGTTTCTTCTCTGCACCGACTTCCTCTTCTCTTCTGCGTCTTCAACACGCCTTCAAGTTTCTTTTTATACCTACCTATTGTTTCTGCAATTTTTCTTATTTCTCTTGTCCATAACATCAAACCCATGGGCGCTTTCGTACACCTCTATATTTAACCTCCTTA
>JANTPM010000001.1:30931912-30942278 GCA_025434745.1 Erythroxylum divaricatum
TAGGCAAGATGTCCCTCTAACTAGGCGCTTGAATTACCACTCAATGGATTTCCTATTGCTAGCATGCTCAAACATGCACAAGAGGAAGCCCTTATCAAGGACATTAAAAGTTTTTAATTTTTATGCAGTATTTGGCTTACCTGAGGGTCATTAGACCCCAAAATATTGGATACAGGGTCTTGACTGCCAATGAATCACTAGAAATGACTGGTAATGCCCACTTATAAATCCCATACTTGAATGGCCCTTTAGTATCTAAACACATCTTCCCTCCAACTGAAGTTGAATTACCACCACATGGACTCCCTACTGTTCCTGCTGATACCAGAAGTTGGTAACAGACCTCCTCTGAGCAAGACAGAGCAAGGTTACAGTTTGGTTTACTGTCACATTGTTGCCTGAGGCATGAAGCAACTCTTTGTATGGCAAGAACATACCAACATCCTCCTGCAACCTAAAGAAAAGGGCAGAGGATCAAAATTCCAAGTAAGTGGGTGATCATGATTCTTCATCAACTTGACAAGAAGAAGATGATGATGATGATGAGGATAAAGAAGACTAACATGAGAGGCAATGAAGTAGGCAATTAGATTAAGGGCAAAACCCCACCAAATGGTGCCAAAGATGTAACCTGTGACCTTCTGCATGTTTCTCATCATGTAAATGCAGTGATACACCTTAGGGAGGAATTGGAACAAGAACATCAATAGGAGTATTGTCATGATTAGCTTGATCTTCTCTTCTCTGATCAAACTTGGTACAATTAACCAAAACACAGCCTGCAGAAACAAAATTTTTTGAACAATGGTACTAATAGTCTAATATAAGATATTGAACTGAAGCATCATCTTATAAAAATTAACATGGAGTGTACACGCTTCACATTTTCTATTCTTAAGTAAGAATTCAGGGTGTGTTTGGTTCACTCAGGAGAATGGTAATAAAATTATAATAAATATAGTGAAAAATTGAAATAAATATAACTTCCTTTCCTCACTAAATTTACAGTATAGAGTATTGCCCCAAAAGGGATATAAACATATTATTCATTTAATAATAATATATTATCAAAATTTTTTTCCTTTCCTTACAAATTCTTTTCTTTCCGTACCAATTAACCAAACACCCCCTTATTACGCATTACCCATGTTAAAGACTCATCAAAATTCCCAAAAGTAGGCTGTTAGTACAAGAGGAAATAACTAGGATTTTAAGACGATGGAAAGGCCGTGTTAAGCCCAATTTGATTAGACTCAAACTCGAATTAGAGTTTAAGCATAGAAGCGCTCAAACTAAAACCCAACCTCAAGTAACTCCACACATATATATATACACATAAATCATTATTATTATCATCATCATCATCACACCTAGTCCGAAGTCTACCACTAAAGTGAAGTCTGAGAGATCTGATAGTATGCAACCTTACCCTTACATGATAGAGAGACTGTTTCTGGTAGACCCACACGCAGATGTAACAATAAAAGAATGATACAGAAATTTAAAAAAAATGATATGAAAATATTTAAACATATATATATAAATAATAATAATAATAGAAATAATTTTTAAATAAAAAATAGAAAATTACAACTTTTTGTTGAATTTGGGCCAAAAAAATTCAAACTTCTCGGATATGTTTGAACACGAACAAAATTCGGATAAACTTGGACTCAAGTTCGGGCCGACCTTTTTTTCCGGGCTCAAGCTTACCTAAAGTGAGTCGATCTATTATGATCCTAATTTTTATGGAAAAGACTAAAACTATAAAATTTAAAATATATATATGAAAGCACACTAAATTTGTATAACCTGAGGAACTGGGAGGATCACGAAGGCATCAAACCAAAAGCCTTTGAGAGAGCGGAGATAGTGAGTGGCAATGGCACGTGCGTCCCACACGAGCTTCCCACACCCCACAACAAGTGACTCCCGAGACACGTAAGCTAGTCTGAACTGCAGCCACAGATGGAACACGTGCACCGCATCCACACAAGTACGAAGGACGGTCACGATGGCCGCTAATCCGCCGTCCATGTACAAACAAGGCGAGCCTCCTCGACCGATCGATAGGGAGTAGAAGAAGAGAGGATCAACGGCCAAAGCCATGCCGCGTGCCAAGAGGAGAGCCCGGTTCCACTTCTGAACCCGTTTGCTACGTGGGTCAAGTACTACACCGAATGGGCTGGTGAACCCGGACACAGTCCGCTTCGGACCGGTTCGAGTTTGGATAGGAACCAAAGACGACCCGGCCGAAGCCTCCCATTCGGGTTGGTGAGCTTCGTCGCAGCTGGTGGAATGGAACACCGGAACGCCTACCTGAGTACAGGCGTAGCATTCGATAGAGTACGAGATTGGACTTTCTCCGGTGACGGTGCTATGATTGGAGCTGTTGTTATTGTCGTTACTGCTCTCGCCATTATCTCTCCGGCCACTGAACAGTCCAATCCACCTGTGACCATGCACGAAAAGTGCTCGACATTAGTTCTGATTCAATAGCACGGATAGATATAATAAATTCAAGCTCGACCCGATTCACCATATAGATAAAACTTCACATCAAACATCTCAAAATCTGATCTTTTAGAAAGAAAGTGGTGAGTTCATATAAAGTTAAAGAAAAGACACGTTCTTCTTTTTTCTCTCTGCATGGGAAAACAAAGTGAAGTTCAACCCGATTAACAATATCGATAAAACCTTGAATAAAACATCTAAAAACACAATCTTCTGGAACAGAACTTGTAAGTCTGCATGAGGTACTAAATTGAAGTTCAACCAAATTAACCTCATACTAAACATCTCTCGTCTTTTTGAAGGGAAGCGGTCAATCACTGTCGAGTTAAAGTGTTAAACAGGAGGTGTGTTCTTCATATGAGTAAAATGTGTGGATGACATACCTTGGGAGTGAGCAGTGGAAGTGGGTCTGAGAAGGCATGATTGGAAGAGTGGAACCATGTGGGATGGGAGAGAGGCTTCGAAGGTGGTGAAGAGCACAGGGAAGAGAAGGAGAGAGGAAGTTGGTATAGATAGTTGGAGATAGAGGCAGAGCGGAGGTGAGTGTTTGATTTGGAAGGACTATAATAGAGATGTCTGTCACGTAGCACATGAAGAGAAGAGGTAGTAAAGAGCATCACGTACAAATAAGCCAGCGGAATGCTCAGTTGTGGTGGTCAAGCTGGTGGGGTTGGTTGTTCGTTTTGTAGCGAGCTCGATAGGGTCCACTAGGGTCAAGTCACCCGGCTATGGTGGTGATCGGTCATTGTATAATCAGATTCACATCTCCTCCTACCAACACTGGACCACCACGCTCCGTTATTCCTAGTTTTAACAGCAACAGAACATAGTTTGCAGTAAATCTTAAGAGAAGTCTGAGTTAAAATTTTGAAGAAGATGATTGATCAGAAATTGAGAAATATGCCAATGATGATCGTATGGGTTTCGTTATTTAGTTTTGAGTTGACCTTTATTTTTAGTGATTTAAGTAACTTTTAAAAAAAATCTTAATTTTTAATTTTGTAAACAATTTATATTTTTAATTTTCTAAAAAAAATATTTTTTTAACAATAAAATACACGTGATATAAATAAATTAACGACCAAAATGAATTAATTAAATATCGCCAATATATCACTCAACTCTTGAATTAGATAAAAAATTCAACTATAAAAATTTTCAACTATCCAACTTTTCTGTTCAGTCTTCAAGTTTCCGATTCGATTTATTTTAACAATTCTTGTTTTTAATAACTGACTACGATAATTTTTGTAAATTAATAAATTATTATAAATTAAAATAAATTAATTAATTTTTACTTAACAATATATTTTTTAATTAAACTTTAAATTATTTAGTTGATAAGAACAATCTCTTCTTCATTCGTGTTTCAAATTCTTTAATTTTATTTAATCTTTAGCTATTTTTATAACCAATTAAACATTTTAAACTTTAAACTTCTTATCGTAACAATTTTAACTTTAAATTAGTTTTAATAAACTTTGTTTCAGTTTAAAAGCTAAGTTTGGTCATTACATCAACAATATTTGATTGGTTGATACGTAATATTCATTTCATGGGTATTTTACTATTATTTTTCAATAGAGATCTAAAAGATAATTTTTTAAAAAATAAAAATATAAAATTTTTAAGAAATTAATTAATTACAAGAGGGCCTTCAGTCTTTTATCCTTTTTTTTAGCTTCCCACGAGGTATTCTAAGAGGATCCCAACTATAGAAAGACACCTTTAAGCTATCCATATCTAGACTAATCTCCGCTCGAATCGGGTAGGTCCTTTGCAGAAAACAAAGCTTTAATTCGAAATTTTAAACAGTTACATATATGAGAAATGTTTGAATCCGCCACTTCACTTAAACTAAGAGAACCTCTTACCAACTCACTTATATTTTACTGTTCTTTTTTTATCTTTTCACTTATAAAACTAAAGCAGTAAAACTATAAGTAGGTAGCAGCAACAGTGTGGCCTCTGGACTTATGTTGAGGTCAGGTCATACACGTCCATTATCACATATGCTAAAATCCAAAGTTTGCTGCTGCAAGGAACTAAGGACAGTAACAACCAAAAAGTTGTGAGCAGCGTGAACATGTATGGTGCTTGGACTCAAGTAAGTTTCATGCATAGGTCCCATGCCCAATGTTTTTAGTGATCCAAGAAACTGATAATGGAGGAACGTTATGATTGAAGACAGCCAAAAACAGTTACCTGAAACTGTTATTTCCTACATACTTGCCATAACCAGACATGGTAACTGGCTCGAGTTTTTTTTTTTTACAATTTAACCGGTTCAATAACCTGCAAATAACACCGATCGAGAACTCAACACTAGACAAGTTCTATACGACAGGCTCGAAGAAGAAAATATAGGGAAGAAAAATCGAGTACAGTACATTTAGTCCTCATGGCCTTCCATTCCACCAAATTGATCGCCCCCTAAAGGGCCTACTTGTGACCCATCTTGTAAAAGCAGTTTGGCAAGATGATTTACAACTGGTCTAACTGTAAAATTTTTTAACTGTTTAATTTTTTTAGTTCAATTTTTAAATGTATAAATTGGCTTTAATTAGTATTTAAAAAATTGAATCGATTTGATTGATTTAAGAACAAAAACTTTAAATTAGTCAACATTTTGGTTTGATTGTTAATTTTTTGGTTTGATTTAATTTAATATTTTTTGTTATTAAATATTGATAAGTTAATTAATTAATCGGTCAATTTTTATAAACTAATTAGTTTTTTTAAATAAAAAATCAATTAATTTTTACTTAACAATATTTTTTATTTAAACTTTAAAATTTTCAATGAGTAGGAACATTTTTTAAATTCTTTAAATTTATTTAATCTTTAATTAATTTTATAACATTCTAATATCAGTTGAACCTTTTAAACCTTAAACTTCTTGGCTTACCGATTTAACTTCCGGTTCGGTTTTTAAAACATTGACTTTAATAACTCTTGTTACGAAAAACTTATTAATTTAATAATTAATAAATCAATTTATATTAATAATAAGTTCTTATAAACTAAAATAAATCAATTAATTTTTATTTAACAACTTATTTTTAATAAAAAATTCAATTTTTTATAGATAAGAATAATCTCTTTTGATTATATTTAAAAAAATTAATTTTATTTCAATAACAGTTTAATACAGTTAAATGTGGTAAACCTTAAATGTTTTGTCTTTTCGGTTAAACTTTTGATTTTTAAAACATTGAATCTAAAAAAGTGTAATTAATAAGTTTGGAGAAGCCATTATTGCTTCTCTATTATGTTTGAATAAACAAACCAAACACGTTGCTGTTAAATAAACAAACCAAACACGTTCCGACAGTAACACAGTCAAAAGGAAGATACCGAACATTCCCTAGGAACTACGTTATGATGTAATGCATAATTGCATTTTGCCCTTTCTCGATTTATTTTAAGTTAATTTATTTGAAATAATGTACCTAATTAAATATTACGAATCTGGAAAATTAATAATTAAGTGAAAGTACAATATCCTTACAAGATGTGATGCCACTTACATGTAAAGACGGACAACCTTAACCTGAGTGTAGGGTCTAAATAATTTTTCTCATTTAAACCATCATTGAAAAATAGAATTTATACTACCAGTTTGATTGTAGAAATTTTAAATTGATTAATTTTTTTGTGTAATTTATTTTAATAATCTTTTTTATAAAATTTAACCAATTTATTAATTAATCAACTAATTTTTATAAATTTGATAGATGTTTTTATTTAACAATTTCTTTCATTAAATTTCAACATTGGTTATGATAATATTCTTTTTTCAATTATATTTGAAATTCTTTAATTTTAATTTATCTTTATTATATGTCGATTTTATAACAATGTAACACCAAGTAAATATTGAATCTTTAAATCTTTTATCATATTAGTTTATTTTTATATATAATTTTTAAAACATTACTTTTAAGTAGTCAGTAATAATTTATCTTTTTTTTTTAATAGAGGAATCCGCAATCACTATACTTTGGATGTGCATTAGGTAAACATTCATATTGACGCAATAGTGTGTAAATCATGTCAGTGGGATACTCCATACTAGGCAAGCTCCAAGCTCCGTACGACATGTCCTTTTTTATTTTTTTTCTTATAATTCATTTTGTTGGCCTCTCTACTGTCCATTAAATTGGAATCTTTCACTATACTTGCAATTATTGCTAATTTTAATTAGTTATGTGTCACTTTCTTATAGCAATTATTTGATAAGAAATCTAGAAAGATGTTGTGGTTTCCATTTTTAATTTAACATGTATGTTTCTTTTTTAAATCAAAGTTTAAAAGAAGAGGTTTAAAAAAATAAAAATTATAAGGAATTTTTTTAAATTTTAAAGATTAAAAGAATTTTCTAAAGTTTTTTAAACCATATGAAATATTTATGTCTTTTATCCTTAAAAATAATAAACAAATCATGTAAAGAGAAAAACACAAAATGGAAAGAAATTTAAGTTATTTTGAAGTACCACAAATTAATTAAAAACAATAAAAGAACCAAAAAAAGATAAGGGAAGCCGTCGTTTGTTCCCTACAATTATTTGAGGAGTCCATATCATATCATCATCTGTCTCTGTCTCAGTTAGTACAATTCTATTATCTTCTTCTTTTAATATATTTATTTATAATCTTCCTCGTTTTAAAAAAACACTTTTAATTACAGTTTAATGTTATTGAAATGAATTTGAAACAATCATACATAATAATCACTAATAAGTTGTGTTAAAATTATTCAATTGAAATATAAAAATATTATTTTTAGCATTTTAATATCATAATTTAAAAAATAAAAAATCTCTACAGCAACAACACCTCATTATAAGTCTCGCTAATATGCGAAGTTTAGAAATACGTTACTTTATACCTAACTAATAGATAGATTATTTCTGCCAGACTCACATAAAAAAACTAAATAAATAATAAGCAAATATAAAATAATAATAATAACAAAAGATGCATATTCTCTTCTTTTTTTTTTTGTTTACTAAAGAGAAATATGCTATTACAATCTTAAAGGTGGTGGTAAGATCCCGATCATATCCTCGAGGAGAAAAGAAATACAACCCGAAGGTAGAAATAGAAGATAAGATATTCCGATATTTAAGAACCTGACATCATGGGCTAACCAATCGGCACACCTATTCCTTTCCTTGAGCATGTGGCGAGGTTTAACCTCCCACGATCTTGCCAAGAATTCTCGAATGGCCATATCCGAGGAATTACCGCCTAAGTTAAAATTAATTTTCATACTTTTTAAAAGAAGAAAATCAATCTAAATTCAATGAATATATGACCATTCATATCAGTGAATCCAGTTGGAAAAGGGACCACACTTTTCAGAACCTCATGTCCAGCAAGTGGCACTATCTTCAATTGGTCAAGGTGCACCCAAAAGACAATCTAAACTTTTCATGTCTTTTTGGCCTTCAAAATTCAAGAAACCACAAAATTACAAATATTCTTGTTTTTTTTTTACCTCAATATATCAAAAACAGTTTAAATAAATTTCTACCATTATCTCTCCAAACAACTCCATATCTTAACATTATTAAAATAGTACTTGTTATATCCTAATCTTACCAAATAGTACTCATTACACCTTTAAAATAGTAACGAAAATACGGATAGGAAGCTTATTTAGATCTTTTGTAAAATATTGAGGTTAAAATTACACCGTAAACTAATATTTAAAAAATTATTTTAAAGGTCACGTAAATATCCATAGGTTCAAATTGTCTTGTTATGACGTGACGTAAGCTAAATTTATGACTCGAGGTATTAACACTAAATAATTTACATAATTAAGCCTCATCATCTTTTCTGTATTGAATAAATCTTAAAAATTACACAATAATTCATACACTATAAACAAATGATTTGATAAATAAAATGAGTGAAGCAAATAAGGAGTACTAGTTCATATGGTTTTACCACTAGGAGAAAAAAACAAGAAGTAACATGCATGAAGAAATGGTCCCAACTCCCCAACTTGGTTGATTCTGTTAGTTCAGCAATGTTTTACACCATGAAAGTTTAGTATGCTTCAAGCGTCGTTTATGTCCAATCATTTTGTAAGGCCATGTCGACTCTCTAACTACAAGTGCCTGATCTATTATAGTCTTATGCGGTTGTACACTTTTGTGTATTGAGTAGTAATGACACTTGGGACATCTAGTTGCGAGTGCCTGCTCCATTATAATCTTTTGTGGTCCTACAATTTTGCACATTGAATAGGGATGGCATTTGGGTTCGTAGAGATGGGTTGATCGAGTCTTAAGTCAAGCTCAGGCTCGGGTTGTCCATACTAGACTCAACTCGAGACTCAACAATTATAAAAAAGACATCATTTTGCATAAAAATGATGTCATTTTTTATTTTTTTCTTTTAAAAAAATCAGGTAAGTCGAGTTAAGTCAAACTCGAGCTTAGCTCAAATCTGGCTAACTCTGATCCGATTTATGCCCAGCTCGATCAGGCACATTACCTATTAAAGCCCTAAGTTTTATGGTTTAAGTAGGCATTGTCAATAATTGAATTGACTGACCTGATCCTAACATAAGGATTCAAACTGTCTAAAATGATATCACAAAGGAGTTGAAACGTTTGGACATAATTTCGCATTAATATTTTAAACTCGAACGTAACTCAATCTTGATTGGTTAATTTTAAACGGGGATTGACTGTACCAAAATTGTCAATTATAAATTCAAAATTGTGTCCACCTTCATCATTCAAAGCAAAATAGGTACAAAAATTGCAAAAGTTCATCTACACAAGAAAAAAAGTTTATAGATTAATATTTAATAATTTTTTATAACCTCAACTTGAGTTAATAGGTTATATTAAGTAGTAATTAATTAATACTTCTATTAATTATTATATTCAATGTGGACTAATATTAATATAGAGATTTTAATGTATAACTTGAAATTGTATATGATTTTATAATATTTTCAATTATATAAAATTTAAACAAAATTTTATATAATTGAAGATATTATGTATCTTATTTTAAAATTTTAAAAAATAAATTAATTTTAGTTTCTAACTATGATTAAAAAATCGAACCAGTTCAAACAATTCAACTGTAAAAACTTTGAAACGACCAATTTTTCAGTTCAATTTATGTCAATAATCTTGTTGTTAAATATCGATCAATTTATTAATTATTAAGTCAAATTTTGAAAATTATTCGATTTTATTAACTAAAATAAATAAATTATTTTTCATTTAACAATCTCTCTTTTCAATTAAGCTTAAATTAAAGAATAATTTCTTGTAATATTATTTTAAATTCTTTAATTTTATTTAATTTTTAACTGGTTTTATAATAATTTAATATTAATTAAACCGTTTAAACCTTAAACATATTTTTAGATCTATTTAACTATCTAATTTTTAAAATATTGATTTCTAATACTAGCCCTTCCTAGGAATAAAATCACGTCTTCTATTTACTCTATTCTTACTCTATATCATTTTATCTCATTCATATATTTTTCTGAGTCTCATACAAATGTTTCAATGATATAGAATAGAACAAAGTTGTATCATTTTATCTCATTCATATATTTTTCAGAGTCTTATACAAATGTTTCGATGAGATAGAATAGAACAGAGCGGGAAGAGAATAAGCCTTCTTAGTCGTTTTGAAAGCCGGAACCTCTGTTTTGAAAATCGAACCGGATCGGCCGATCCGACCGATTGAACCGGTGACCGGCCAGCTATTCGGTCCGGTTCACCTTTTAAAATTAGTTCTTAATTGAACCAGTGAGAATCGGTCAAAATTGGTCAATTGACCGGTCTGACTACTGGTTTAATAAAAT
>JANTPM010000001.1:30949928-30978583 GCA_025434745.1 Erythroxylum divaricatum
TATTATTATTTCGAGATAGAAACCAGGGTTATGTTGATTTTTTGTAGAAAAAAACATGTTGTCAAAATTCAGAGAAACGATGTTTTTTGGTTTCTGTAAAACTGTTGTGGTTTTTTTATTTTTAGAAACAAAAAATCGCAACAGAGTAAGCCAAACGCGTTTTACTGATCTGTTTTTCTTTTTACAAAAACAACAACAACAAACAGAGAAAAAAACAGAAACAAACAACCCCTTAAATTTTTTGTCTTATCGATTTAACTCGTCGACAAAAGCTTTATAATCAAGCAAATGACATAGGTTCCTCTGTCTTATAACCCTAAAATCTTCACCTTTCGAATCAGCTATCGAAAGAGCATACCTACGAGCATTGATTCACAAATAATTTTCAAGGAAATAACGAAGAAACTTCGGATTGTATGTCCCTCCGCTTCCCTCTTGTTCTGAATCATTTGCGAGGAGACCAAATCTATGGAAAACTTTACCCCCATCCCATCCCAAATTAAAATGTAAAGTCTAAGTTAACGAGTCTATCTCAAATTCCTATTAATTTAAATTTTATTTGTTAATTTAAAGACTTAATATGAATCCGGTTCAAGACTAATTTTTTAAGCTTAAAACCCGAGCTTACTATTTAGTTAATAGAGAGGTTGTTTTTATAAATTCAGGAAAAAAATTTAAAGATTTAATATAAATTCGATCTAAGACTAATTTTTTAAGTTTAAAACCCGAACTTACTGTTTAGTTAGTAGAGAAATTGTTTTTATAAATTTACGGAAAAATTAAAGACTTAATATGAATCTAGTTTAAGACTGATTTTTTAAGCTTAAAACTTGAACTTACTGTTTAGTTAGTAGAGAAATTGTTTTTATAAATTCACGAAAAAAAATTTAAAGACTTAATATGAATCTGGTTCAAGACTAATTTTTTAAGCTTAAAATCCGAACTTACTGTTAATTAATAGATAGGTTATTTTTATAAATTTACTGAAAAAAATAAAAATGCTTGGAAGAAAATAATAACTAAATACATAACAAAAAATATAAATTAATTAATTAATTAATTAAAATATAAAATATAAAATAAATAAATAAAATAACCAAACTCAACCCGTCACCATTTTTAAAAAGAATTGATGTTTGAAATTAAAAGATATTATCATAAAAAATTTAATTAAGTTAGTTCCAAAGAGGAGTAATATTGTAAACTACTGAGAATGGACTGAAATGAGGATACAACAGAAATGAAGCTATCCACCGTGGGCTAGGCTTGTGCAGGATCACAACTATGTTTTTGGGCTTCTAATGCAAAATAGTAAATGAAAGCTTATAAGGATGACAATAGACACGATTTGTCTTCCATTCGAACTTGAGGCCCGAGTTTGTGCGGCCAGAACCGGTCCACTCTGAAATTTTAATATAATTCAAAATTTAATTAACTCAAATTTTATTTATTAATTCGAATGAATTCGGGTTAAATCGGAGTCAAATTTCTATTTCTCGGCCTCCAAACATACACCTGTTTCTTTAAGGTCATGCCAATGCTTCGGTCTACCTATTGGAACTGAAGTTCATAAGCATCACTTAGAGAAATTAGCATTTGGAGAAGAAAGGTCTAAAAGGTGATTATCGTTAATCAAGCTTTGTTTATGGAAAGTTTTGGTTGGAAGGTCACCTTCCTCAACTAAAACTAACCTAAACCTTCACCTTTATTTACTTTCTTATAATGATGGCAACTGCATTTGAGTGCGTGTCGGGCAAAGTATCATGCGCATACTACAACTCGTAAATTACGTATTCGACAGGAAAGTCTCGTCGTGATTTGTGCGGGGCGCGTAGATTGTTATGGACCGATCATGTCCCGTAACCGACAGTTATTTACGTGACGACGATTTGCTCAAAAGTACACCCAAATTAATTAAGTTTTAAGTTAAGTTAAAAATGATTTTCTTTTATGTAATAAAATATTGTTTGTTATTGCATAAACCAAAACGAAATATTTAAATACTGTTGTTTCTTTGAGCTCGATCAGAATTCAAGTCTACAAATTCAAATGAGCTCAGATTCGAGCTTGAGTCACTAATTTTGATCCCGATTGTACTTAATAAAAAGTTCGAGTTGGGTTCAGGTTATAAATAATCCGAACCCAATTTAACCCGTTGCCAAGTTTAGACGAAACAAGAGGGAAAACAAAGTCAATTGTCTATGCTTCAACTTGTGGCATACCAAAAAGAAAAGACTAGTCCATAACATTTTATAATTTTACAAGTTGAACCCCACATTTTTAGCTATTTAAACAAAAAATACCTTGACAAGTTGTTTTGATATGACTTATAGCTCATTGGATACCAACCAATGCCATTATTAAATCCTAATTATGATGTTACCAAACCCTAATCTCATGACAACACCATTCATTTTGATAAAGTCAACAAACAGCCAAATAAAATTATTGATGCATTATTAAGAATTTTGGATATGGAATATTTAGAGAAATTTGTCGCGATAACTATAGCTTCGGTTCTTTAAAAACGGTCTCTTTACTTATTAGGATAAGACTGTGTATTATTAGACCTTTTTATATCTTACGTGTAAGATATATTTTTATTAGTTTTTTTTTGTCGAGTAATAATTATTAAAAAATTATTTTATTAATTAACCAATTAGTTTGTATAAACTAATTAGTTTTTGTTAACGTTTATTTTTATTTAACAATTTTTTTAATTTAATTATATTTTAATAATTTTAAAATTTTCAATTTTTATTATATACTAATTAATTAAACGTTTAATCCTTCAATCTCTTAGTTTTGGTAGTTGGATTTATGAAACGATGATTTGAATAATAATCCTAAACACATTGATTTAAAAATCAAGATTTCATCATCCAAAAATACTGAGATTTGGATTAGATCTTTTAGGATTGAGCTTCTATATTTATATTAAAAGACTCAAAACGTGAAGGGCATTAATCTATGCTTAACTTAGAGAATGGAGCACCCTCTTCTTATTAGGGTATTTTTATTCGGTGTCACTTAATCTTGTCTATATATTTGTGTGGACCGTATATAAATATATGAATGAGATTTTAAGGAAACATAGTATAAATTAGTTAATTGGAATAAAAAATCTGATCCCGATCTTACGACCCTGGGAAATCATTAAGAAATGAGTGGTCTCACTCAAGCAGAAAAAAACCTTAACCACCCAAATATTATATACATTGAAGACCGACCACCAAGCAATATAAAACACAAATTTGATTAAATCAAAGTATAGGCATTATCCTACATCCATTCTTTGTCAACTTTCAAAGAAAACAATATATATATAATCTCATTCTAATTCCAATATAACGATAAGGTAGGTTTCATAAATTTTGAGTTGTTTGTTTCGTATTTTTTTTAATTTTAAATTAAGTTTAAGTTGAATCTCTCAAATTCGAATCTAATTTAAAAGTTAATTGAACCATGATGATGAAATTAAATTAGATATAGTAGACATAATATATTAAATTCTCTTTTTAAATTTTTAAAATTTAAATTAAGTTTAAATTGAATATCTCAATTTTGAATATAATTAAACCATGAAGATAAAATTAAATTAGATATAGTAGACAAAATATATTAAATTATCTTTTGTAATTTTATATTAAGTTTAAGTTGAATCTCTCAAATTTGAATATAATTTAAAATTTAATTAAACCATAAAGACGAAATTAAATTAGATATAGTAGACATAATTTATTAAATTCTTAAGTTTGTTAGCTATCAATTGTTTCATGTAATTGGAGAATTCAATTTTTGTAGTTCTATACATAAAATACTTTAACAAATCAAGTTATAGATTATTTTATGGAAAAAGTTATTGAAAAACCACTAGCATTAATAATGCAATAATACTAATGAAATTTATGTTAAAGTGACATGCATTCACTGTTTGCTTAGGATGTGGAATAGCATTAAAATCTTGATGTGTTCTTGATATGATAACAATCCATTTTTTGTTGGATTTGTATTTATTTATTTAGCAAAGGAAGACGGACGATGCTCACTAATGTTTTAAAAATCAGACCGAATTTAAGTCAGTAAGACAAGAGGTTTAATGTTTAAAAAGTTTAATCAGTATTAGACTGTTATAAAACTGACTAAAGATTGAAAAAAATTAAAGAATTTAAAATATAATTAAAAAATATCGTACTTACCTTTCGAAGAATTTAAAGTTTAATTAAAAATATTATTAAATAAATATTAATTGATTTATTTTAGTTTATAAGAACTTATTAATGAATAAAAATTGCTTGATTGATTAATAAATTGATAGGTTTATTTAACAACAAAAATTATTAAAATAAATCGAACCAAAAACTTAAAAACCGAATCAAAAAGTGAAACAATTCAAGATTGAATTTGCTCAACTGTTAGATTTTTTAGTCATTAGTGCTCATTATTACAAATACTATGTTATTTTTCCCATTTCTTAACTAAGAAGCAACATTCATATCGGTCCATTTTGATGTGAAAATCATTATGAAAATGATTGATTGTCACATAATAAATAGGATTGTGACCTTTTTTTCTTTTTCTTTTGGAGTTGAACCAAACTTAAAACATTGTGTTAAGATGAGAAGATTAGCACTAATTCATTTCATTAGTCTATAGCTTGAATTTGCTTTGGTTAATTAAGGATGTAAATTTTAAACAATTTAAGAAGATAAATTGGGCATTAACTATAGCTTCTTTTGAAAATAATTGAATTAAAAAAGACATTTTAAATAATAAAATTCACATTAAAATTAAATTTAAGAATGTAGAATTCAAAATTGAAAAAAAAAGAAATGTGCTAAGAGTTCATTTAATTTTGTTATTTTCTAATTTCAACACAATAATTTGAAATTTGAAATTTCTTTAGAAAGATTATGTTCAACAAAGTAAAAGTTTAACGAATCTAAGTGTAATTAATTACCAATTGACTATTAAACTAAATTAAGAAACATAATTACTCAAACATATAGCAAAGGCTATGGTATAAGATTATGTTTTTAATTTTAGATTGCTATAGAGATTTAAATAATTCATACTCTTCTGTCTGCCTTATTATTCAATAAACTAAAATAAACAAAAAAGGATTTTTTATGATGTCAAATTTATTCTAAATAGAGTAATATCAATTCTTATCATCATCTTCATATTAAGTCCAAAGTCTCACAATAAAGTAAGATATAAGAATGTCTAATAATACACAACCTTACCCTTATATAATAAAGAAATTATTTTCGATAAACCGACTTTGTGATGATGTTAATTAATTGTAATTAATTCTTAAATCCATATTTTATTATTCTATAAAAATTAGAAATTAGAATCATATTTAACTCTCTCTTTCTATCTCTATCTTAACGTGCATACACGACCAACAGAAACGCGTATACATGAGAGGAATAGCTTACCAAAAACCATCAACCCGAAACAAGATTTGCTTGCACGATCGCTCGAAGTGTTGAGAAACCAACAGAATCAATACAACAGAAGAGGAAAGATAAGGTGGGAAGCGTGTCACCACTCTCGTAGAGATATTCGTTTCCTGTTTTAAGCACACTGTCAGTTTTCGTAGTGCTACAAAGGTATGCATTGCCCATAACTTCCCATTTCTCTCTCTCTCTTAAAGCTTCCATCTTTTCGGCGGATTCGATGCGGGTTTTTGATTTGCTCTACATGGTTCCATTCTAAATGGGATTTTAGTGATGGGTTTTTCTGAGTTATGACTGCTTGTGGTGCGTTTTTAGATGTTTTTTGTTTTTGTAACTCTATTGTGATTCTTTTGGTATTCGTGTTCCGTTCATACATGGTTTGTGTTTCGATTCTTTGGTTGGTTAGATTGTGCTTTGTTTTCGATTTCGTCGTGGGGTTTGAAGACTGTATGATCTTATCTGTAGGTTAAACGTTTTCATTTGTTTTGTGATTGACGTCTGTTTAGCTTGTTATGGTTTAATATCGTCCTGATTTCGCTCTGTGAATTCTCATTTTATTCGTGTTTCTGATGGGAAATGGTAAGTCCACGGTAGGCTGATGCTTGTCCCCTCAACAGTCCTCATTTATGTGCTAATTTTATATGAATTTCTTCACCGGTATTTTTGGTATTGACAAGTCAGGCTTTTGCGCCGACTCGTTGATAGTTGGTATAACGTGTGAATTTAACTAATAAAAGGTTTGACTTGGTAAAACAAAATAACATGATCTTGTAAATTAGAATAAGAATGATATAGTTTTTTGGTCTTTTCTTCTGTTCAAATGTAGTTCAAAAGCAGAAAGCATGAAAGTTGTCAAGTAGAGCTTTTGAATTGGTTAAGTTTGGAAATTTTCATTCTCTTGGATTTTGTTTCTTTCCTTTTTAACATCGATCTGTACTAGGATCTTAAATTTTACTCGTACTTCACGTAATTGATAATTTATGGTGTACATATATTTGTTTTTCTCCTGACACTTGCTTACTTTATTGTTTCCTTTAGCAGGTGAAAGATTGTAGTTGTCTTTTGTTGGAAGTTGTTCTCAGTTCTCTGTAATATCCAAATAGATACTGGTGAGCTCTTTCTCTGTAGAGCATAATTTGACAATAATATTCCTCATCACTCAATAAAAGTATTACTTTGTTTCCACGTCTCTGTAATCCATTGTTATCTTCCCTTTTTTATTCTTTTTTGTTTTTAATTTCAGATGGCTGATAAGAGTACTAGCCTACCTGTGAGCCCAATGTCAAATGACATGAACCAAGTTAAACCCAGGAGAAGCTCTCTGGGAAACTTGAGTTCGGCTAGGAATGGAGAAAAGTTGCTTCCCAGTTATCTCCGAGCTTCTACTGGCTCATGCCATGACCACTGTAAATATGGGGGGAATCATAAATTTGAAGAAAAAGCAAGACACCCAATGAGAAGAATCTTAAAGAAGTCACCAGATGACCACGGTTCAGTGGAGGTTCAGCCAGAGAGGGACAAGACATTGACAATTAAAATCAAGCCTAGTGCTAAGTCAAAAACTGTTTCAGCTAGTACTCCTGAAGTTGGCCAGGAAGTCCCAACGAAATCAATTGACAATAAGACTTCATTATTCAATAAAGTTCTGACCGAGAGGACATCTGATGGAACTTTGTTAACAAAGTCTCTTGACCGGAAAATTCCATTGTCGAGAGTAGTTGTGACCAAACAGAAAAAGCAGGGAGTTTTAGCATACTCTGTTGATGGCCAAAGTTCTGTATCAAGTGAAACTTTTGATGATAAGAAGAAAAAGAAGTTGGATCAGGAAAACAAGAAGACACCAGTGGTTAGGGCGAAGAAATCGTCTGATTTGAAAAGCAATTTGTTACAAAAATCTACAAAGCAGGTATTATCATCTTCAAAAAAATTAGAGATCTCTCTGGAGCAATCTTCATTTAAAGCAAAAGAAGTGAATTACTCCGCAAAGTTTGCTACTTCAAGTTTATCATCTTCTGGAAAAGCACAGGCCTCTGTGAAAATGTCATCTTCAAAAGCTAAAGAGATTAATGCAGCCGATGACCATGCTTCTTCTTTGAAGTTTAAACTATCATCCCCTGGCACTTTGAGAGATTCAAGTGCAAAAAAGAATAATTATGTGAAGAATGAACAGATGACAGGGTCCTCCAAGGAATTTGTGAAGAGGATATCATCCCATAAAAATGCCTCAAGTGGGGTTGCAATTGGACTGGCATCCCCAAAAGCTTCTCTTAGAGTTGCAGGCCTAAATGCAAGGAAGAGTAGGGGTTTGAAAGTTGTTTCTTCTGTTAAGAATCAGAACAGGTTAGATATAGTTGACAATAAGCAGCCCAAGCCTGAGGGTGCTACCCACTCTGACTTACCCAAAGAAGATGCTGAAGTTACTTATGGCGATGAGGTCCGGGAGAAGACATTGCATGTGATCAAGATGGAGACTGAGAACAAATATTTGGAATCTGATTGCAATGAGAATATTTCTGTGGAATCATCCCAGTCACCACTAGCATTACCCGAGTCCCAACCTCATCTGAAACCTTGTACTCCATCAACTCCTGATGAAGATGATGAAGGCGAATCTGATTATAACATTTCTGAAACAGAATACGACTCTCATGCTGAAAATGGTGAAATTGAGCAAATAGAAGAGGCAGTAGCTTGTGAAGGGGTTAACAAATTGAGAAGTATGAGGGCTGGGACCATTCTTTCAGGCCACAAGGAGAAGCAACCTGTAAAATTACGTTTCAGGAGGGGAAAAGTGGTTGAAATCCAGTCGAAGAATGATAGTCCAAGGAGGCTTAAGTTCCGACGAGGGAAAATGTTGGGTGATGACAAAAACCTCAAAGCTGATGCCCGTATAATCTTCAGGATGAAAGCAGCTGAAGTAGCTACAAATGAGAGCAAAGCTGATGCTGAAAAAGTCAATCTAAGACATCAAGATGTGCACAAAAAGAAGGACGCACGGGGTCTTTTCAATAATGTCATTGAAGAAACAGCTAGCAAACTCGTTGAGGCCAGGAAGAGCAAGGTTAAGGCTTTGGTGGGTGCATTTGAAACAGTGATCTTTCTCCAAGATGGCAAACCCTCTCCAAATGTTGTCTCTTGAGTTGAGATTCAATGCAAAATGAAAAGAAAATTAGGAAGAAATTAAAAACACAGATTTTGGAATTGATCAAAATAAATGCTGATGATAATAAAGCTGGACTGGGATGAGTACTCTTCTATTTACTGTCATTTGGATTCACAAAAGAAGCACAAGAAACTAAACATAAGCTTCAAGTAATAAGCTTATCCAGTTATGGAAACACAGGGGTAGATTGGTTCTGTTGATACACTTATGAAAAGTTCTATGAACAATCTGTACATTTCCGAACACATCTTTGAGGGTATGTTCTTCTTCTCTTTATGAAGTTTTTGCCTTATTTGATAGGTTTTATTGCGTGAATGAAAGAAGAATAACCTTGTACAGTTGAAGAGAAAAGGGAAGCGCTGCATTGTGTGAATCTTTCTAGTTTTCTTGTCAATTCAATATGATCACTAAGCATGTCTTTTTCCTTGTATGTTTTTGGTTTTCAAGAATGAATAGATTGGTGAAAAGTTGTGTTCATTTGTTACTGCAATTTGTTTGGAGGAAACATGTAATTCCCTGTATGAACTTTCTAATCTCTATCCAGAGAATCTGTGTCTGAAGAAGCATTTATTGGAATTGCATTTGATGTTCCAACAAGTTTTCTTGTGTGACATAAAATCTACCACCATTGGTCTGTGTTCTGTTCCAGCTTTTGATGGTTTACCCACTCCTTTGGTGGGTTGATATAGGTACATCAACCCTTTGTGGGATGTAGGGGAGCAATCACCATAAGTGTGACATAACCCTTTTTCTGCTCGAAGAAAAACTTCAAGCAAAAGGGTATAAGCTAATTTAACAAAATTGATTATGATCAGTTTGAATCGGATTATGCGGGACTTTTTAAACTCGAAACCGATAAATTTAAACTTAATTCATTAATTTTAAATCAAATTGGATTAAAATTGTTTGATTATACTTAAACCGGCTTTTTGCCTTTTTTATATATGATTTTTTTGACAAAAACATAAATAGTATGGCTAAGCAATGAAATGAGAATTATATATTTTTATTTATTAATTAAATTTTTATTTAATAAAATAATATTCTTTTATTTTATCATATATTAAACTCACAAAATAAAATATCATTTTGTTATTATGTTTACACATAATTTAATAAAAAAAGAAAAATGGAATTCCAAGTCCTTCATATATTAATAAACATCAACAAATTAAAAAATTTTATATTTAAAATTTATCTTTCAAATAATAAATTATTACTATAAGATAAATTAATATAGTCTTAGGAATCATCTTCATAAAAAAGACAAGAATGATGATCCTATTCAATTCAATTGTCATATATAGTCAAATTTACAGTTTTGTTATAATCACCTTTGTATTAAATTTTGTCACCATCAATAATAATTTGATTCTTTAACCAAAAAAAAAGATTTAACATTTATTTTTTGTCACGAAAATAATTTAAAAATTGATATTTATACCTCAAAATTTTCAATCCAAGCATTTATTAATTTGTTATAATATATATTATATACCATTAATAACAAAAATTTAAATCCCAAAAAATTATATACCTAACACGTGGATATATGTTTAGGTCTTAAAACCACTAATAATAATAATTATTATTATTGTAGATTTATTAAAATTTTAAAGAGATCTTTTAGATTTTTTTACTAGGTTTGAGTTTGGACTCATTTAAAATAATTGAATAAACTCTGTGTTTTGTTTTAAATAATTGTTTTTAATTAATTATAATATTAATTAAATTAAAATCTCAAATTAATTTATTTAAAATATATAATTTATAAATAATTTAATAGAATTAATACAAAAATAAAAATTAACACCTGTGCACAAATTTTGGTCATTAATTACCACATCAAATCCTCTCTTTAAGTTCTATTTCAACTTATTTTATTAAATCTCATTTATATATTTATAGGAGGTCTACATAAATATATAAATAAAATTTAATAAAATATGATAATAATACTATAACCCAATTATGTATAAATGAAATTTAATAAAACACCATAATCATAATCAAAATAAGAGATTCAATCGTGTTAATTATATGTGATATTTTTTTATATTTTATAAATAAATTATTTTCATGAGTTCAATCTTTCGTCATAATTAATATAATTAATATAAGAATAATGAAAAAACATTTCGTGGACGTCATGGTCCAGGTGGAGGCATATACTTGGGAAGTAAACAGTGAAACTGTAAGCACATCAACTGTCAAAACGACAGTCCAATAGGGTACTGACACATCTGAAATAAGTGGTCCCCAGTGGCTTCCATGCAATATCACCTATTATCTTTTATCTACGTGGCATGATCTTACTCGTCTTTGCTTTAAAAAGACATGCGAGCTGGTTAGTTTATCAATCTGTGTGATATTTTAATATTTTATTGTTTTCTTTCTTGATATGGAATGGAACTAAGGTTGCCGCTTCTCATCTCTCAAGTCCCTTCTCTGCATTGGCTCTCCGTTTCTTTATCTGCAAGTCTCTGTCTTTTTTTGCTGATAAGAATACCAAGCTTAGCTATGTTCCTTTGCATGTAAGTTTCCAACTTCTCATTTCTTGGATTAATGTTTTTTTTTTTGGGAACTTTTTGTGTATCTAACCGTGCGTTGCTTCTTAAAGGTATAATCTTTGTTCGTTTCTCTTTTCTTCAGAGTTCAATTTTTGGTTTTTGAGACATAAAGAAGGGCATGCTTCTTTGGTGAGGTGAGAAATTGGGATCCAATCTACTCCCGGTCTCTTTGTTTGTCTTTAGGTAGATTTACTGTGGGCTAGGGTTTTGTTTGTTTTTTTTTTGTTTTCTTTTCATGTTTATTGCTAATTCTGGACAATCAAGTTAAAAGATTAAGTTCTTTATTTTTTAAAAAAAGATTCTTCTACATGTCCTCAAATTTGATTTGGGTTGTCAAACTGTTTGAAATCTTCACAGAAAGGTCTTTTGGATCTGGAATCTTGATGGCAAGGTGATGCATTGACAAAATAAGCCAAGTCTGTGTTTACTTAGTCATCTAGGCGGCCTCAATTATGGAATTTGGAAAGCTTTCATATTCCTAGTTTATTTGGTTCTATGGTGTGAGCTTTTGTTTATGCTTTATTGGGCGTTCCTGATTTTCTTTTTTCACAAAAAAAAAAGAACGGGAAACAGTTCAAAGATTGATAATTTGGTGTCTTCATTTCCGAAGTAAAACCAAACCACAATGATGGCTTTGGCATTATGTTACTCCTTACTCTCTCTGAATTTGGTTCATAAGAGCATGACTGCTAGGACATGTAACTTTAGTATTACCAAAAGGTTGACCGGTGGAATTAGTACGTTGTTAAAAAAGTAATGTCAGGTGAAGTCCTTTGAAAAGGTCAAAATTGATGTGTCATTTTGTTTCCGTAATACCAAAAAGAAAAGGTGATATGCAATTTATTCAAAGTGAGTTAGATCAGTCTTGGTGCTTTTTCTTGTATCCAGCTACCGCGGTATGATTCACCCTTTATATCTGTATATATGGTTCTGTCAAATTGTGTTGATGAGTTATTAACAAAGGTGATTAAATTATGGCAGTAGAGAGAAACCTTTTTTCTACTGTTTATCTATGAACCACAAGGTCATTTTAGTATTTTAAGATCATGTTGGTTGTTCATTGATGATAACTTCCTTTTGACGATCTAACTTTTGACTAGTGCACGATTTTCTGTCTTTCTGTTATAATTTGCGCTACATGACAGCATTTTGCTTTGTTGACAAATTCATATGTTGTGAATATAGTTTCTATCTGCTGGTTGAAGTTTGTACTCCAAGATCTACTTTTTTTCTCCATTCTACAGAAACAAAACCCTACTGAAATGCTTTAACTAAACTTTTAACTTGGCTTGTGATTGAGGTCCGAAATTTAGCCTCCAACTATTTTAGTCTGACAGTATGTGTCAGGTTCTGAATGTATTCCATTAGTATGAGTTCAGATCTTTGCGTTTTGGTAGTGTTTAACAAATTTTGCAAAGATTTTAATACTTTTGTTCCTTCCTTCCTCAATAGGCGGACTCAATGATCTTAACAAAGCAATATCGCTGCACACATTCGTCAAGTTGTCAATGCATTAAAGGGCATCTAAGTGAAGATGCGATATTTCTAGTGTTTCAACAGCTGAACTGGAACCCTAAGTTGATTGCCACTCTATCATGTGTGTGCAAGTGGTTTGATGATCTTGCCAAGCGAGTTCTGTGGAAGGAGTTTTGCCGCACCAGGGCCCCTAAAATGATGCTTGACTTACAATCTGGTGGAAGCCACAGTGTTGATGGGAGTTGGAGAGCACTTGGGAAGTTACTTATTTACTGTTCAGGATGCACCAAGGGTGGTCTGTTCAATAATATTCATGTCCCTGGCCATTTTGTTTACAGGACTCGGTTTTCTAGGACTTCAGGAAAGAGCTTTCTTTTACCACAGTGCAGAACAGATGTTTTATATGTCTCTGACCCTTGTGAACATCTTGAACAAGGGGAAGAAGAGGAGGATTTGGGATTTTTCCGAGGGGTTTTCAAATCATTCTCGGGATCAAAGGTCAGAAGTATGCTGATTAAAAAGGGGGCTCAATTTCATCCCACAGAGGTGTGCCCTTATTGTAAGGCAAAGCTGTGGAACATGGAACAAGCCAAAATGATACCGCAAAGTGCCAGCTGGAGATTGGGTGCCTATGAGGATTGTGTTCAGTATTATGTGTGCCTCAATGGGCATATGCTTGGAATCTGCACTCTTTTGCCTCTGTCTGATTCAGAAGAGGCTTCTGAGTTAGCATGATGGTCAAAATGAGATTGAGGTATTGTCTCAATTGTTGATTTCATTTATGTTTGACACAATTGGTGCTAAAGTAGTGTTTAGAGAGAATCAACAGGACAGTATCTTGCTATTGAATCTGATAAAGGACCTTTTCACCTTACGATCATTTCAAGCATACTACTGGATATTTTGGTCGCTACCTTTTAGTTTGATAACATTCTCATGTTGACTTGATTTATTCTTGAATTGCCAACAAGAGAAACAACTATGAGAAGTCCTTGGATAGGATAAATACATTCAAACTTAAATAAGAAGAATTGAGGATGACTTGATAATATTTGGTTTATGGACCTCATGGTCAATGAGATGCCTTCTGAGACAATGATTTTCTGATGAAATCCATTACTTCCTTCATCTCATCAATGAACATATGTTTGTCTTCTCTGAAATAACAAAATATATTTATGTGCAGATATTTTGCTGTCCAATCTTGTAATTGTTACAATTTAGGTACAGTTGATCTTGACCTAGTTTGAGGATTTGATTTTACTTTAGTTGTGGCCATGCTTCATGCAATTTCGTGGTGAGCTTTGGCTTCACCATCTTCCTCTTAGCCTTTGTTCCTTCTTCTCTTTGGTACTTTAATGTAATCATCTGTACACATCAGTGCACCTATATGTACTTGTTGCATGGGCAAAATGTTTTAGATGATCACTGTCAAAACAGCTGCTCCTTATGAATACACTCAGTTCTCCTTTTCCTTTTCAACCTTCCTTTGTTTTGTATTGTCATTTTTGGGTGTTATTTTTATCAATTATAATATGATACCACATGCTTCTTTGTCATACATGGTGCATCCTTAATACTCCAGCTCACCCACTAATGTGTTTATGGAAGCAAATTTAAGTTAAACTTCCCATATGTTACTAGCATATCATTTTCTTCTTCTATGTGCTCAATGTCCTTGTTATATTTATTTCTTAGAAGCATATGATGTGTGATCTTTCATGTTAAGGATCTTCCACTAAATTGATATTCATTATTCACATTGTTTGCAGGCATGAGTTTTGTCCATGGAGTACTCAAATCAATGTGCATGCAACCTGTGAAGGCTGTCTGGTACTCCGTAAGGCTGGAGCTGCATCACAACGTCTGAATTGTTACTTCACATTCTTGCTATGGCCAAATGTTTCATTGTGAATGGTTTGTCCATTTGCTGACGGTTCTATTTTAATAATTCAACTTACTGTGAGCATGTAATAGTGTGTACATTTTGTGCATGTCCTATACATTTATTTGGATAGCAAGCTGAGGTCGAATAATCATACAGATCAAAACAATATAATGTGTGGCAACTGAGAATGACATGCATCTACTTTGCAGAAAACATATTATTGTAATTATCAGTTTGAATTACATGACAGCAGTTGGAAGAACTTCCAAGGGATATGCGGCTCTGCTGAGAGCTAATATTAAGATATTGAGCAGAGGTCCTTTTGATCTGATCTTGATAGCATTATAAATTAACATGAAACTTGGGTGTTCTTGTTCTGTTTTTGGGGCTATCAAAGGAATACGGGAATACAGAAATAAAGTGTAATTGCCTTAAAACATGCAAACCATTGGCATAATCAAGACACCATTGACATCTCTTCCCTTACAAATAAAGCATTTATAAGTAGGGATGATAAAACCGGTCTAGCCTGAAGTTAAACGGGTCAAAACCCTGGACGGCAAAGCTAAGTAGATGTGTGATGCATTCTAAGCAAGCAAGCATTGATCATATCTGGCAAGAAAGTTGCATTTGCTTTTGAAATATGATTAAACAGCAATCGTTGGACAAAGACACAGGAGCTCGATAAAGGCTTTAAGGGGAAAGCATATTGTTGTCTAAAGCATATACCAACAGGAACAGGTCACTATATTTATTAAAGTTACAGCAGGAACATATCGTCTCTTCTTGAAGGAATTCCTAGTCTAAAAGATTTGAATGTGACTGATTAAACAAGAACTTTCACTACATGGCACTGCATGTGGAGCTTCTATCGAACACACTAACCACCAATATGTAATGAAATCTAGAAGAATTCAACATCAGGGAAGAAGTTCCTCCAAGAAAAATTTTCAACAATCTTTAATATATTTTACTTTGCTGATTCTTCCATGTATTCAGTGTTGTTTCAACTTAACAATCAAGCGTGACATAGCTTGCAATTTTATGGAAGGCTTCCACCATTGATGACCTGTGAAATGAATGAACAAATCGGAGACCATTCCATGAGAAACCAACATTTATTTTTCTTGAGAGCTCTCAACTCTTTAACTGAATGATTTAAAAAGTTAACTGAAATAAGAAAAGGTCTAACTTGAGCCAGTAATATACTGATAAGAGAAGTTTAAACGATCATAAGCAGAATTTACCCTAATGGCATCCCTTTGCAGCTGCAGGCTATAGTATTACACAGCCACATCTCTGTTTCACATGCTTTTCTAGCCTCTTCTCTGCAACACCGCAGAAAGGATACACATCTCAGTAGGGTAAGAGGGGGGCACATAGAAAATTAAATTGTCAGATTGGCAGATGACCTTTTTTTCTACATTAGAATGATAACAATAACATTGTGTTGTAAAAGCTAATTGGACCTCATTGAAATGAATATATTTATATGCCAATTCTTTCCAAGAGACTACTAGATACCAGGGGTGGAAAAAGGGTTTGTCTCGTCCAGCCTACCAGATCGAGTTTCAGGTTGGCCTAATTAAAAGATCTTCATTTGGAGTGCTTGATTGATTGTCAATACCTTTTTCCAGGGAAGGTGGCTGCACAACAACATGCATGGTTGTTATCCCACCTGGGACGTCACACAGTGGGCTTCTGCATTCTGCTATTGTTCTGTTATTCTCCAGAACTCTACCTGCACTTATCAACTTCACATCCTTTATCGTCCTTGGCCCATGATCCTTCTCTGGTCATTAGAAAGTATTAGTTAGATTTTAATTGAGAGAGCAGTGATTGAGACAGTAATTCCTAGGCTAGCTTTTGGTCACTCCAATATGTCCACTCCTAAAAGGTTGGAACAAGCAATACATATGTAACTACAAGCAATATGTATAAGTCATCATTCCATTCCTAAAAACAGACCAAAGAATCAAAATTCTAGGAACAAGAAATGCAAAAGTTTTTCACTCTGAGCTAGTACAACTGACCTTTAGGCCATTGAGCTAGAATGTTTTCTTTCAAGGTTGCTACGCTTGTAGCTGCAGGAAAGGAATTGGGACCAATATCAGATCCATCGGTCAATCGAAACTTTATCTCTAGCTGCTCTTGAACACCCTCCATCTATATAGAAGTGCAGGACGTTCAAAACCCAGATACCTGAAAACCTTCAAATCAAACTTTTCCAAAACTCTCCAAGCACCTTAACTGAATTCTCTTTCAAAGATAAATACTCGCATCACATATAGACAGATCTCCTGCAGATTTTTGGCTTGGCATCTGTCATATGGAAATAGACAGATGTAAATGGGAAGAACAGTCCTTTTGACCTATAAACCTGTTCTTGTACACTGGACAAGGCAATCTGGAACTGGTACAAGTATGGAAATGAAACACTTTTTAAGTATGCAGTGCTTCTCTGGAATTCAATGCCATGCAAATAAACAAGAAAAGAAGCAAACAAGATGTCAGAATTGTGCAACGCAAACATGCAAGGACAGTAAAGCTGAGATCTTTGGAACGATCAAAAGGCCACCTAATTATCTCTACTGGGTTCCTCCAAGTTGAAAGAAAGTGATCAACCTTCGTAAGAAATAGTTATATCAGCAACATCTGATACAGTCCAGAGAAGAAGAATACAAAAGATCACCACTAGAAATGGACTGGAGAACTCAAAATCCTTGGTTGGTCAGCTTACTTGGCACTAAAATTGATCTGGATAAGTTTCTTCTTTGGCTCCAAGCCTTGTGCTTGAGAAGAAGAAGTTAGAAAGAAAAAGAGAAGAGGGTGTCAATATTGAATCATTAAAGAAGAGGAAGAGATCAAATAAATCCTCTGTGAAGCGATTGTTTTGGAGTTCCCAAAGTCTCTATACCATTGGTCAATGCTTCAATGCTCTGGCTTCTCTTGCCAATCTCCTGAGACAATGAAAATGGATAGATTTCTCCTCTGCTTTGTGCAAAAGACAGTCTTTTGACTTAGTTTCCAATGCCAACAAAAAATTAAAAAACTTCGAAAGCTTACCAAAATCAGCAGCAACACATGCTTTATACCCACCATATAAAACAAAGTAATGAATTAGTAACATTGAGAAGATGTGACGAGTTTCCCAATTAGATAAAAATGAGAAAAGGAGAAAAACACATCATATTTTGCTCTACTAAGCTAATCTGTAACGAGAAAGCTTATTACCCACTTAAGCCATTCTTTATCTGCATTTAAGCTATGCCACTTCTCCAGCTAAAATATGCACAAGATGTGAGATACTTAAAGCTCATTATAATAATGGATAAGCATGTCAACCGACTCAAAGAAGAGTTTTACCCATCAAACACAATATTTTGAATGAGCAAAAACTGAAGGTAGCTACACCAACTAAGGAGAGAGTCGCTATAATAGGTGGTAGATGATGTGAGCACTGACCTGAGGATCCATAGAAGTGGGGCCATATCAAGTAACTACTGAAATATGACAACGTCAAATGCTTAATCTTGGTTTAATCTTGCTGATGGTGGTTGTTACCTCTTATTGTTCTTCATCTCTTATTAATTTTCTGGGATTTTCTAATAAGGAGATTCCTTGAGTTGGGAACATGGGTAATTTCAAAAAACCTTTCAGATTCTTCCTTTTGGTTTTCGGAAGAATCTATGAATATCTTATAGGAAGAAGAAGAAGAATCAACTAATGAGTTACATGATTATTAATAAAGTCTTAACGAGTCACTTAAATTATTGATTTAGAAGATAAGAAAGCAAGATGCGGAGGGAGGGAGATCCTCTCCTCTCCTTACCCAATTCCCCCTGTTCCCAAGTAAGAACTTCTAATCAAATTTAGGGAATCTTTTGTGATAATTAAGAATTTCTTAGGGATAAGCAAATCATCAACTTGAAAGATTAGAAATTACCAAATGTGGCTGTTGGATGCTTGAAATCCGGCAACTATCGTCAAGTGGGTTTCTTGTCAACATCAACTTGGCAAATTCCAATAGTACAGAATCTATTTGCTTTGAAGATATCAACAAATGAAGCTTGTGTCTCTGCTTTGTGAGCATCTGTTTCAGGGCTTTTGAACTTATAGACACTACTTTTTCTTTATCTTTCCATTTTTGAGAATCACGAAACTTGACTTTTAATTGAGAAGTTATATCTAGATAGCTGAAAATTGAATTAATCAAAGTAAGGAGTTGCATCGTCAGGGAATTTCAAAGAACTTGAGTGAAGATAATTTCAGGCGTTTCATTATCTTCTTTAAATTTACGTCTTAAACCATAATTCATATGGTTAATGACCTTCTAAGGTACTTCTATGGGATACTGAACTTAGTTGTCCCAAAGGTACTTCCTTGAGAAGGTCATGTCTTGCCCATTCCTCCATTTTTGTAATGAAGCTTCTGTGTGCAGACAGAAACTTGAGGCTGTCAGGATTGTTAGATTTTTGCAGGTTTCATAAGCCAAAACTTGACTGCTCTGCAGATAGTACCTTGGGGAAGAAGGGCCATAAATATAATTCAGTACACTAAACTTCGATCCAGTCCAGAGCTCATCGCAACGACCCTTTTTGCGCATAAGCTAATCAGAGAGGAAAAAAAGTAGTCCTTAACATACAAAAGTTGTTCTTTTCTTCTCTACCGAATGAAAGGATTATTGGACAAGAAAACAGAAACTTGGAAAGAATTTTCTGCACATTTTTGGAATGTTCCTCGTGAATCATACAAAAGAGATATCAATATATGGCCAAAACGGTTCCCCAACTAATTGGGACAAAGCAATCTCCATTACCTACTCCTAAATTTCATCAATAGTGATATCAGTTTAACAAGGAAAAAATGGGTATGAACAAAATTGAGAAAACCGGGGAACAAGAGAAAAATCAAAAGAAAAGGCATTTCTGGGCCAATAGGTGACCCCTTGCATAAAGAACTGTCCCAGCCTTCCCCTTCCATCAATTCATATGACAAATCAGCTTCGTCCATTTCCTATCTTGTGTATACTGCTTTATTTCGAAGTACTGCCAAGAAACCAGGCTAGAATGCAGCAGCAAGACCAACAATGGTATCTCGTTTCCAACCAAAAAATTTAAGTGACATATTGCTATGTTACAGATTGAAAGAATGAATCTGGTTCCTGCTAGTGATGCAGGTCCTTTGCGCTAAAGTGTGGCAGACAGTGATTTCTAACCAGAAAGCTGCCTCCTGGTCAAATTTCCACTTGCCATCTGTGTGGATCTTGAGGAAAATTTCGCAAAGTGAAAAAACTCAACGGCACCCAAATTACATGTCTATTGCCATCCCAACTATAGCTTCTTACTCCTGAAATTGAATGACTATGACTCCAGTATGTGGCAGTTCCTAACAAAGTCACTAGAGTAGTTCACATATTTGGTCCAAAATGGCCGGAGATGATCAAAGCCGATTTGCAACCATGGTTTTGACTGGCCATTGTAGTGGATGACAGCAGCCTTTTTTACACTCTCAATGTTAGTCTTATTCTGATAGCCCAATCCAAGCATATGCCATGATGGATCAATTGGGTGAACATGACCCTTAAATGCAATCAAAGCTGGAGGTAAAGTCCCAAGTTTCCACATCGTCAGATTTGACTTGAGATTCTGTAGGGGGGAAAAAAAACAGGACAGAAACTTAGAACCTTGGCAATAATGTTGCGGTAATCATTTCAAGCAGCTAGCAGAAGCATGTTTGGTACTCAAGTAATACTCCAGTGTAGTGGCTGTCCTTTTCTGACCTTGCATAATCATTTAAATGTCTCTTGCTCCACAGTTCAATGGAAAATAAATGCCTTTCAATTCAATTTTAGTGATATGATCGGAACTACTTCCACCCTCTCACATGCTTCTTATACCTTTTACTTTCATACATATAATAAACAGGAAAAGTCTAGTATTCACACATAATCAAACAGGGTGGAAGTGTAAGGACCAAGAAAATAAACTTTTTGTTAAAGTCACTGCTAAGGACAGAGCATCAAGAGAAGCATATAACCTAAAGAGATTATCCAATTCACAATGGAGGGAAAGAGATTGCGCAAACAGAAACTCGTATTGACAATCCAGTCGATAAGGAAAAAGACATTCCATTTCATAAATCAACTAGTTACTATTCCAGTTCAGCCTCTCATATAAATGAGACACAGAAAACATGGACAGAAGAAGGCATAAGAAGTATGCAGACCAGGGGGAATATAGTAAAAGAGCTTACTTCTTTCAGCCAAGAATGGTAAGTTTCTCTTATATTTGTCCTCCTCCATGCACGAAGATCAAATATATTCATCCCATATGCCCATGCACATTCATTAGGGTCCAAATTCTTCTGTATGAGGGGATGGGAAAAATTGAAGTAGTTCCTGAAATGCTTAGACATAACCCAATCATCTTCACCTTTACAAGTTTCTACAGCTCCATTAACCTTTCCCTCAAGGTCAATGTACCAAAGTGGAGACAAATCACGCTGAATTACTACATCATCGTCTAAGAAAACCACCTTGTCGAGGTTTGGGAAAAGCTGTTCAACACATCAAGCAAGAATAAGAGGCTGAAGGAAGAAATGAAAATGCAATATTATTAAAAAAATTCAGTGAAAAGTAATTGAAAATAATGCAAAATTACATACAAGTCAGAAAACAATGCCTAAGTACAAAAGAACGCAAGCAGTAAGTACTGTCTATCATCTAGATGTAGATTGTATCAAAATATTATTAACTTAAAAAAATAATCAAGTTCTGCTCATATCCGTCTTCTTTGTTTAACTAATATTCATTTTTGCTAGACTTTGTATCCTATCAGAATGATAGACTGCAATTCACATTATTTCTGGGAGGAAATGGACCAGTCCTTGAAAAACAGCATGTCAAATATCAAGCAGTTTGTTTCCTTTTTTCTTTTTCTTTTTTCTTTTTTGCATGCGGTATTCTTTACCATATGCCACTTGATCCCTACTCTTACCACAAACAAATGAAACCAAAGTTGACTTAAGGAATGAATCTTCATAATTGATTACCTCAGGTAAGTATATGCGTAGATGGTTGAGTAAGGAAATATATTTTGGACTTCTAGCCTGCAATTTTGAAGCAAAAGTTCGTGGAGTTGTATCACTTAGATTTGTTCCTGCAAGGTGATTCCCATGATAATAATTCCTAATGCCATTGTGGTTCTCTACAGCTTCAAGCACAGGAACATTCTCTCTAGTCAACCAGTCAAACTGGTGAACACCCCTCACCTCAATAATTGCAGGGGAGACCGGGTTTAGCGCAAACCATGAGTGCATACCCGCATAAGTTTTCTTGTCCGTGATGACATGAAAAACTATCTTTTCAGGATGCAGAGATGACTGAACAGCAGAAGTGACAACAACTGAAGCAGCCAAAATGTTATCAGTTGGCGGGACAAGATGATGGTAAGAGTTGTCTGAAAGTAAGGGAAGTAATTCTGGAGAAGGTAGCTGTTTGCGTGCATGGGCATTAGAAGAATATTCATCAGTCAAGCGAAGAGAGAGACAGTGGATGCCTTTTGGAATGGAACTTGCAGCAAAGTGTTTGTTCATCAGCTCAGAAAACTTAGACTCCCTAATTTCTCTTTCAAATTTCTCCATCTGTTCAGAAAAAAGGATGTCAATTAGTACCAAATTGTGGCTCCAACTCTCCATTGATAATTTCCTTCTTATTACTTTCACTAGGGAAATAACCACATTCTTCCCATACACGTTTGTCATGCCTTGAAGAGTGGAAAACAACTATGGTGCGTTAAAATATTTCACAAGACAGATATTAAGAAGCTCAAACTTTGTGCAAAACAATGAAGTTCATTCTAAATAACAAATTTTCAGTTAATTACAATCTTAGGAAAGCACCTAAATTTTAAATACAAGTAACATGACGGAGAAAAAATGGAGGTGTAAGAAGGATAAGTACTATCCTTGATGCATACACATAGAAGTGATCCAGTAATTACATAAATATGCAACTCCACTAACCAGGACAGGAATTTTTATTCCTATATCTAAAGAGAAAGAAGATCCTAATTGGATCAAAACAATTTGAAATTTTGAGTACATCAGGGTCTCATACAAAACAGAGTTGTAAAAACACATGATACGCTTGCTTCAAGGGAAAGGGAAAGGAAGAAGATAATGCAAAGTCGTGATTTAACCTGTAATTTTTCCAGCTGAAGAACTTAACGTACCCTGACCAAAAGAAATGCAATGAATGTAAGCTAAAATGTAAGTATCATCTATTTAACTACAACAAATATTCCCGGCCAAACTTAAGACTTTCCAGTCTATTTTGGTAGTATGTCTCTCTAAAGTGAAAATGGAATTCATGATTTCTTTTTTCCTTTCCATTCAGAGAAACCATAGCAGCTTTAGTGTTCTACATTAAGGATTAAATCCCTGGAGTAACTTGACAATGGGAAACAAAAAAAGGAATTTGGAAGAATGTGACTCAAAAAGAAAGAAGGCAAAATTCATAGCCTAATCTGATGAAAGAATCTTACACTGACCCTGAACAACTAGCTCTTAAACTTTGAAATTTTCACATGTTACACCTTGCACCACTGATAAGGAATCTGCTACTCTTGTGTACATAAGCAGAAACCAATATGGCATGGACAACAAAATCCAACTATCTTAAATATCTCCATTTTTTGTAAGCAAAAAATCTGGCAGGAGAAGAGAGGGGCACTCAAAGTCCCAATGTAATGGTATCTCCTAGATTCCAACAAAACAGGATTACAGGACTTATGATGGCTTGGATCTGGGCTAAGGTTTCATTCATTTTTGGCATGGCCTGCACCTCTCAGCATATTATTTGAAGACCTAAAATATTTAAAGCACTAGCATATCTGTTCTTAATCTTCCTACTCTTGAGAGCTCCATAAATGGTCCCTTTCCTTTTCCTTTTCAAAACTAGCAATCCCCGCTATTAGATCTATAACCCAATGGTCTTTGAACCAACGTACAAGCGTAAAACACTAGAAACAAGGCTTTGAATTATGAAAAAGGCTGGCAAAATTCATAGCCCAATTTGATGAAAGAACTTACCCTGTCCTTGAAAAGCTAGCTCTTAATCCTCAAAATTTTGACATGTTACACCTTGCACTACTGATAAGGAATCTGCTACTCTGGTGTACATAAAAGCAGACACCAATATGGCATGAACAACAAAATCCAACCATATTAATATCTTCAATTTTTGTAAGCAAAAAATCTAGCAGGAGAAGAGAGGGGCACTCAAAGTCCCAATACATCTCCTAGATTCCGACAAAACAGGATAACAGGACATATGATGGCTTGGATCTAGGCTAACGTTTCATTCATTTTTGGCGTGGCCTGCACCTCTCAGCATATTATTTCAGGACCTAAAATATTTAAAGCACTGAGCATATCTGTTCTTAATCTTCCTACTCTTGAGAGCTCCAAAAATGATGCCTTTCCTTTTCCTTTTCAAAAATAGCAATCCCCACTATTAGATATATAACCTAATGGTCTCTGAATCAACATACAAGTATAAAACACTAGAAACAAGGTTTTGAATTATGAAAAAGGCTGAAAACTTTTGATCTCCCCACAAATGGTAGCATAGGCAAAACAAACAACAGTACAGATATTGAAGGCTTCAGATCTAAAGAAAATAATTTTTCAAACAATTCCACTGCACGAGGTATATCTAGAAACAACTATGCCCAAATAAAATTGCAGACCATTCCACTGCACAAGATACATCTAGAAACAACTATGCCCATGTTTGAAAGGACATACCATGCCCCTCAACAGTAAAGCAAATGTCTTTGCATCGTATTTCTTGTCCTTCATCTCAGAAACAAGCTGATCAAAAGAACCAGGGAGCTCTAGACCATCTGGAATTTTCTGGGTGTTTACTTGATAAAGTATCTCATATAGCTCAGTAACCAGCCTCTGCTGCATTATCACCACATGAAAAAGATTCAGCTATATGTGCCACAAACAATCATTGGCCAATGAACAATCAAAGCACAATTATCACTCAATTGACCAAATTTTGATGAAAGGAAGGAACGAATGCCTTTACCCCTGAATTATCACCAATTCGAAGAATCCCTGGTCCCCCTTTCCTACCAAGACAAACTGTAACAAAAAGAAGAAAATAAGTCAAAAGTTCAAAAGAAACATAGTATATGCATTTGCCAAGTTATCTAGATCACAATCTAGTAATCTAGTTTCACTTCAAAACCACATTTAGTAATTCCAAAATTCTCATAATGTATATGAAAACCTTACAAGGCATTCTAATAATGCACACCAGACCAAAAAGATTTTGAAAGACAGCTAACATATGAGAGAAACTGTATCTGCAAATTTGCCATAAACAAGTATCTATAAGTCTGTCTTTACTATGAGAACCACATTATAAGTGTGCGATTTCACTCGAAACTAAGAATTAGCACGTAATAATATGTAAGTCTTCACGAAATTCATGAACCCCCACACGTAAAGATTAACCAGTTTAAGCAATCATGATCGTCATTTTAAACAAAAATTGGCATCTGTCATATGTCAATACAGCACGTCTAAGGATTATTCCTGTAATAGCAAAACAAAATGAATCAAATTTAAGTCTCGTGAATTCAGAGCAACTGATTGAAGTTCACATATACACACAACTGCATCACACGTGCCACAGAAAGAGAAGCATTGTAAGAGTAACACGTTAACCTCTGCAGAAATGCAATAGAAAATGAGATAATTAAGATCAAACCGTCACACATCTGTCATATGTCAATACAGTCAGATACATATTTCTGTAAAATGCATGCACATCCAGAAATGACACATACGAAAATCATAATTTGGGATTGGAAGACAAATGTATGATAAAAACAATCCATCAAATGGAATCAAGATCCATCCATCGGGTAACCATCACAATTCAATAAATTACTCATGTTACATCCAAAGATAGGTCCAATCAAGAACCAAGAAAAAGAGTTTGAAAGGAAAGAAGAAAAAAGTTACCAAGTGAGGAGCACTTGTTGACACCTTCAAGCGTAACAATAGCAGTAAGACTGAAGATAAAAGGCAACAAGACAGCAAGAATGAGGATGGTGTGGAAAAGGGTCCGATAAGAGATGTGGCGAGCTGCGACCTTGATCTTCATCAAATCAATAAACCCATTGCTGCTGCTGCTCGATATTGTGATGCTTCTCATGCTAGGAGAGATGTGAAGCTGCATATTCCTTTTCTATGCAGCCCCACCACCACTTTCCTAGCGGCAACACCCCCACAGCGATAAAATCTCAGCTCTTTCACTATTCTCAATCCTAAAAATGTCACAACCAACATCAGATCCAAGACTATGCTTATTCAATCTTTTTATCTCTTGCCCTCTAATCAATTGAGATCCACTTACAAGATTGCAGATTTTCTGGGTTTTCTTGCCACTTTTAACGCTAGCTCTTTCTCTTTGCCTCCCTTGTCTTCTCAAAGACCGCATTGGAAGTTAAACAACAGCTATCTATCTCTTAAAAGATCCTTCCTTTTACCTATAAAATGGCAAGAAATTCTGATTCCAATGCCAAGAAATCAACGATCACTCAAAAGGGATTCAAGGGTTCACTTTCTTTGTTTCTTTTACTCGACCAATGGATCAAAGAAAGCAAGACACGCACAGGGGAAGAAGCAGGGAGGGAGAAAGAGAAAGGTGGTTCTGTTTTTGTTTCTTGCCCTTTTCTTTTCTTTGTTTTTTTTTTTTCTCGTGCGATCTAATTTTCTTTTTAAAAAATCAATATTTTTTATTAGACAAATCTAATAATAACTAATGAATTTTGAAAATTAAAGGGGATTTTATTATTTTATTTTAGTCAAATAATTGATTTGGTGATAGAGAAAAGGAAAAGTCTTTTGAACCTAAATTTGGATGTCTCCTGTGTTTATGGATAGAGCTTTGGCTTTAAGCTTGTGATTATGAGGACACCATTTGTTAATTTTAGGTTAAACCAAAACCAAGTTTAGTTTAAACTTTAATAATAATGAAATTTATTTATCTTAATTCAAAAATTAACAAGCTTTATTTAAGTTTATCAAATTTCAAACTAAACTTAAAAAATAAGAGCTATTATCAAGCTTAATTATAATCATTCATCACTTTCGTGATTATAGTAAATCATGTGATTTTGTCGGGCCGGGGTGTGAAGACATCTGGACGATTTTACTTTTTGAGTGCAAAGTAAATCATGTGATTTCATATAAAGGAATACGTGAAATATCTTTATAGCATTAGGCTATTACTTGAGATTAATTAGTTTGTGTGTATTAGACTATTAGTCAAAAAGTGATGTAATAAAAGCAAATTGTCTTAAAAATAATATAATAATAAATATAGTTTTCCCTTTGTTTATTGTTCTTTTCTTTTTATTTTTTAACAACAATTGAGTCTAAAAATTATAATTTATTAGAAATGTAGTATAATAATTTCACGTAAATTTTGAAAATTAATATGAATTATTTTTCCAAAAAATTAAAATTTTGGTAATATTATTTTTTTCAAGAATATAAGTTGTTTATAAAATGATAAACCACTTTTTTATTTAAATATAATAATATATATTAATTACATACTAAAAAATTGTTACTTGTTGTAAATAAATATAGTCTAAAATTAATTCTATTACAGAACAGAGAAGAGATTTTTTAAGGAATTGAGGTAAATTATAAATTTTTAAATTTTAATTTAAAATATAATTATTTTTATTAATTTTAAATATAATTTATTTAATTTTAAATGTTTAGCTTAAAATAATCTATTTAATTTTCTTAATAGAAATTACAAAATGGTATAAGTCGACACACCGACAACCTAAAATAGTTAGGACTTAGGAGACGTGCTGTCTTAGTTATGCCAATTACGTGTTGCTCATGGCATGACATGACGTGAGAAGAATTTTAAGCTTCCAAAGGTCAAAGCAAAGCCGTATAAGGATGCGACTAGTTCTCGTGTACATGCCAAATGCTGGGTCAGATTATCAATTCAATTTATGTATTTTTTTATTAAATTTTATCAACATATTTATATAAAATTTATATAAATTTACGAATTAAATTAAGTAGTACAAAATTGAGACATCTTAATTAGAACAGTGTGATCCAACTCTTATTATTGATGATATGAGTTGTTCTAATTGAAGACCAATTCTAATAAAGCAAGTTGTAATTCACTTATTATAATCTGAAATTTGAAGAAAATATTAATTAAAAGTGAAGGTAAGTTATAATTTATAACCATCATTTAAATTAAACTTATTATTTAATTATGAGTTATTGATTTATCAAATAATCCATTTATAATACATAATTTGAAGATTTAAAATACATTTACTAATTTAAGTCATAGTTAGCAGTTAAGAATTATTCCGATATATATTACAAATATATACATATACATTCACTAATATAATCTCAATTTTGAAGAAAATAATTAATTAAAAGTGAAGATAAGCCATAATTCATTTTTTTTCATGTAACTAATTTAACATATCGAAATATTTCTTAACTGTTATACTTTAAATGCGTATAACTTAAATTGTTAAATGCATTTAAAATTTTGCAAATTATATTTAACAAATAAATTATTCGATAAGTCAATAATTCAATATTAAACAATAATTTTAATTTAAATGAGCTCGACACAACCTAAATACTAAAAGAAAATTGTGATTTAGAGCTCAGCAAAATCTTTTCTAAAAAGAAGACAATGACGACAACAATACAGTAAAAATTTTACTAAAATATGGAGTATGGAGAAGTTCAATAATACGTAATCTTACTATATAGAAAAGTTCAATAGTACGTAATCTTATTATATAGAGAAGTTATTTTTTTAAAGACAAGCAATAAGATAAAACTAAACTTGTCGTATATGTAGCATCCTACCCTCTCAAGACATGTACTCGACATTTTGAGTGATGTCCGAATATACACCTCGCAAGAGTGGCATGTTAGAACAGTCGAACACTCAAAATTCAGTATAAAATTTTTGAAAATAACAAAGCATACGCGGAAATCAATAA
>JANTPM010000001.1:31060854-31070970 GCA_025434745.1 Erythroxylum divaricatum
ACCTTCCCCAAAAGCTTGAGAATTTTGACTTTATGTTTGACAGATAAATCAGCTTGACTGGGATTTCTATGGTCTCATGGCAGTTTCAAATAAGCAAGTTGAAGCTGATTGAATTTAGAGTCGTTTGCTATTCAGGTGAAAAGGGATAATAGATATTATTTTAGAATACATGTTCATCGGGCACTCTCGCGGTCGGTCTCCCTAACTGCAACTTCCCGTTTCTGTAATGTAACCAAGTCTATAAAGAAAAATGTATGAAGCATCAATTACATGTTCTTGTGATAAGGAAAACACCTGAAATTGAAGGAATTTTTCTATACGGAAGCACTTCAATTGGAAATTAGGGAATGTCATTGATTCAATTTTAAATTCAGGTTTTTACAGTTCATTAACTCAATACCGCCCTTCAACCCCAAGTTTGAGAGAACTCTCTACAAATCTTCAACAACTGTGAACCCCGTTTGCATCAAAGGTATCAAAAGTATCTATGACTTCCTCCAAACTTGGTTCGGTCTCATCAAATAGCTCTGAAAGCTCATTGGAGCCAATCATTTCCTTGAGTCCTTCGCTTTTTGGGCTATAAAAAAGTCCTAAGTTCTCCATCGCCATCTTCGTGTCTTTTCTGCGCAAGCTTTTGGGATATTCCTTATTGTGAAAGAAATAGTTCTTGCTGGATGAATCTGAAAGTAGGCTATCTTTTTCCTTACAGGTCCTTGAACAGCCAATCCTAACTTGGGATTGGAGAAAAAACCAAACTTTCAAGAAGAGCCTCTGAATTCTACCACGTGATTCTTAGATAATTAAGAATTGTTTTAGTAAATGCTGGACTAAGTGGAAATAACATTTCATTCAGATCATGCAAGTGACTTACCCCAGAACTCTAGTCAAAACTCAAGAATCAGATCATGCAAGTGACATACCCCCACAACTCTAGTCAAAACTCAAGAATAGCATTTTGATATTAGTGAGACTTAATTGTGCTATACATTAGAGTGTGTATTTATACACAGTTTGTACATCATTTGAAATACATAACAAATCTATCTTCTTATCTAAGTTTGTTATGTTAACTATATGAGATAACTGCTTGTGATAAGGTTATTTATGGAACTAGTATCTCGGAATAATCCTTACCATCTAATAGCCCCTCGCAAGCTCGGGGTGGATGCAAGAAACTCTGAACTTGGACTTAAGTTCCTGAAACCAAGTTGATGATAACGGCTTAGTGATGATATCAGCAAGTTGGTCCTTGGTGCTGCAATGCTGAACGGATAAAAAGCCAGACTTTACTTGCTCGCGGACAGAGTGAAAATCAACCTCCACATGTTTCGTCTAAGCCTTAAACAATGCATTATGTGCTAAGAAAGTTGCCCTCACATTGTCACACCAAAGAACGGCCTGTTGAGGAGCAGATTAGCCCAATTCTTTGAGAAGCAAACGTAACCAAATTAGTTCAGCTGTGGTTTTGGAAAGGGGGCGATACTCAGCCTCCGTGGACGAACGAGCAACTGTTGGTTGCTTCCTGGAAGATCAGCTAAGTAAGTTTCTGCCCATGTAAATAGCAAATCCTCCAGTAGAGCGCCTGTCATCTTTTCCATCAACCCAGTCAGCATCGGTGAAAGCCTGGAGTCGAGCAGTGGAAGATTTGGTAAAAAGAAGACCTTGATCAGTGGTTGCCTTTATGTAATGAAGCAACCATTTGCAAGCCTCCCATTGTACCATCGTCGGAGCAAACAAAAATTGGCACAACTTATTCACAGAAAAGGAAATATCAGGTCTTGTGAGACAGGCATATTAAAAAGAGCCCACAGTAGTATGATATAACTCTGGATTATCCAAAGGATCTCCATCCTGGAGTAAATATTTGGCGGTGCATGGCATCAAGGTGTTGACACCCTTGGCATCAAGCATATGTGTGCATTGAAGAAGATCAGTTAAATATTTATTTTGAGATAAGAAAATATCAGCACCCTGACGAATAACCTCAATGTCCAAAAAGTACGTGAGAGGAACCAGATCGTGTAACTCAAACTCAGCTATAATTTTAGTCACACACTCCCGAACATGTTGAGTGTTACTCCCCGTGATAACAATATCATCAACATAGACTAGCAAGTATAGCACAACACGATCATGATTGTAAATAAATAAGGAGGAATCAGTATGTGAGCTTGCAAAACCAATACTTTCCAAGTATGTGCTCAAGCGGTGAAACCAAGCACGAGGCACCTGCTTGAGACTATAGATCGACTGGTGCAATTTGCAAACATAAGATGGAAAACGAGTATCAACAATTCTTGAGGTTGGGCCATATAGATGTCTTCAGTAAGATTGCCATTCAGGAAGGCATAGAGATGTCCAACTGATTGAGACACCAACAACGTGAAACAGCAAGAGCTAAGACAGTACGTATGGTTGTGGCTTTGATCATAGGACTAAAAGTGCCAGTATAGTCCACTCCTTCCTGTTGAGTATACCCCTTAGCGACCAAGCGCGGCAATTAATCCATCGGAATTACGTTTGAGCTTGTAAACTCATTTATTCCCAACAACATTAGCTGCAGGCGGTCGAGGAACTAAATTCCAAGTACCATGCTTAATTAAAGTAGTGATTTCAGCGCTCATGGTGGTCCTCCAGTTAGAAAGTTTCACCGCCTTGGAGAAGCAAGAAGGTTCTGAAATATCAGGCATACTTGTCCACTTCTGCGTCTACAACCAGATGCAATTCTTTCTTTTTAGGATGAGGACGAAGAACCATAGCATGATGGCCCCCACGCGATGGTAATGGATCATTAGCGATTTCACATGCGATAGAAGGACTAGCAGACAAGGGCATTGAGCCAACAAGAGAGCTAGACGTAGCGCATGAGACACAGGAGGCCAGAGACGGTACACGAGTGTCTCCATGGGCAGGCAATGAACCATCGGAGTTAGTGGATGGATCCAAACAAGGAGTAGCAACCAAGGGAACAGAACTAGATGCCTAGTCCAAAAGTAGAGGAAATGAAATAGGCATTGGAAAGGTGATCGTAAGCCAAGGACCAGAATCGCCAGCAGCAGTAGCAAGACTAAGAATAGATGAAAAAGATTGTCGATGCGCTAGCTCTTTGTAGAGAAAACGAGCTTCATCAAATTTTGCATGTCGGCTGATATAAACTCGATTAGTGTCGGGGAAAAAGCACAAATATCCTTGATGATAGCGAGAGTAGCCCAAAAAGATGCATGCTATCGTCATGAAACTAAACTTGTGCCTATTATATAGATGCAATAAAGGATAGACAGCGCAACCAAAAATGTGAAAAAACCCATAAGTAGGAAGATTCCCAAAAAACTTCTGAAATGGAATGAGATTGGATAACACCGGTGTTGGAAGACGATTAATAAGATACATTGCGGACAAGAGAGCATGAGACCAAAACCGAAGAGGAACACCAGAATGAGCCAACAATGACAGCCCAGTATCAACCACGTGACGTATTTTGCATTCTGAAACACCATTCTGCTCATGGGTATAGGGACAAGCAACACGATGCTCAATACCACATCGGCGGAGGTAATTGGTGACAACTCGATACTCACCACCCCAATCAGATTGAAGAGCCTTTAAAGGCCTTTGAAACATACGTTCAACCAACTTGTGAAAATCAGTAAAGATATGAAAAACATCACTTTTCTGCCGAATTGGAAATAACCATGTAAATTTAGTACAATCATCAACGAAAATAACAAAGTACTTTTCTCCATTGAATGCCAAATTGGGAGCAGGCCCCCATACATCAGAATGAACCAAGGCTAATGGCTCATGAGTCACTGTGCCAGTACAAGGGAGAGAGAGACGACTCATTTTACCCAAACAACACGATGAACATTGTTGAGTTGGTGGTTTTATTAGAGAACAAGGTAAATGAAATTTCTTGACAAGAGAAACAACAGAAGAATAAGAGGGATGCCCGAGACGAGCATGCCAATCAGCCAAAGTTGCCGTGGAAGCCATGAAAGCTTGAGGAGAGGAACTATGCAGAACGTGCTTGAAACCAGGCAACTTGTACAACCCGTCTTCAACTGAGCCTCGCAGCAGTACCTTCCTGGTTAACTGATCCTTCACAGTGAAATGATCATCATGAAGCTCAAAGAAACAATGATTGTCCTTGGCAAATTTAGAAATGGAGAGTAAATTCCGTTTAATAGTAGGCACGTGTAAGATATTATGTAAATACAAATCTTTACCAGCAGATGGCAAAGCCAGATGACCAATATGTTGAATAGGCAGACTATAACCATTACCAACGGTGACAGTATCCGTACCTTGATAATCATCAGCAATTTGAAGAGTACTCAGGTCAGGAGTGATATGTTGATTAGCGCCTGAATCTGCTAGCCACTCCGAAGACGAGGTATGAGAAATTGGACCAGTAGTCAAATTAGCTGTAGGGCGATCAGAGTCTTTGATGAACCGATGATGACACCATTTAGCTTGATGATTGTTAAGACCACAAATCTGACATGGATTCTTAAAATATTTCTTGTGAAACTTGTGTTGCCGCTGCTGTCCTCCAGAGAATGGTTTGGACTGAGTATATCTGTTAGAAGACTTGGAACTAGAGTTGCCAAATCCTGAATTGCCAAATTTTGCAACGTTAGCAACAGCCCCTGAGTAGTGTTTCGAACTTTTCAACAGAGTTTCATGAGAGATTAAGTGGCCAGATAACTCATGAAAGTCTGCGTGATCTCCTTTGGAAGATAGGACTGCCATAATAGAATGATACTCGGGAGGAAGAGAGCGAAAGATATTCGCATTAAACTCAGCTTTACCCAAAGGCATACCAGCAACTGCCAGCTGATCCCGTATCTGTTTAGCTTCCTTCAAAAACTCCAGCATTGATTTGCCATCAAGAGAGAGATCCTGCAAAGCTAAGAGCAATTGAATCTGTCTGGAGCTAGATCCAGAACCAAAAGATTTCTTAAGTGCCTGCCAAGCATCATACGATGTTTCGACATCATTAACATAAGGAAAAACCTCTTCGGTTAAAGAAGATAAGATCCAACTAAGCAATTGTTGATCTTTTTGTTCCCAAAGAAGATATGCTGGATTGTCTTCTAACTCATTTGTTTCGGTATTGTGAATCTGGTTTGGAGGTGCAGATATTGAGCCATCAATGTGGCCAGTGAGCCTATAGCCCTTTAGAATCGGATTAAATTGTGTTTTCCACGAGATATAATTGGTGGAGTTTAGTTTGACAGAGAAGGTTTGTTGTGCAAAGGGAAGGGTGGAAGAAATAGAGGAAGCAATGGGTTTGCACTGGGTTAAGTCAGTGGTTTGCTTTGAAGAAGAGTGGGAAGATGGTGAAGCCTCCATATTTGGCTTTGATACCAAGTCAAAGAATATAAAGTATATTCTGATGTTATTGAAGCTTACATGTTGTATACAGTAGTGTGTGTATTTATACAGTCGATACATCATTTGAAATACAAAAATAATTCTATCTTCTTATCTAAGTTTGTTATGCTAACAATATTCGATTGTGGTAACTGCTGCGATCAGGTAAGGATATTGGGCTGATATCTCGTGCTAATCCTTATCCTCTAACATTTATAAATGGTATAATGGAAGCAGTAGATTTTTAGAACGTTTAGAACATTTTATTTTTTAATAAAAAAGTAAACTAATTCAGATAAATTCATTAGTGAGGTCTAATTTATTTTTAAAGCATATTAAAATATCCTCAAATTTTGATATGATTATTCAGTCGAAAAATTATATCCGACTAATACTTTTCAACTAAATTTAAGTACGTATAATTATATACCGTCAAAATTCACAGATAATTTGATAATACACTTTATGTTCTTTACGATTGACACATATTTTTCTGCATAAAGTGAAATGTTTAAATTTCAAAGCCTTATATGTTAGACATTGAACTTCAAATGCTTTTTTTTTTTTTGGGGTGCTTTATCTTCACTTCTTATTCATTGTATATACTCATATTGTTTGGACATTTGGTCTCGTGGATTGCTTTCAGAACAGGAATGCCCAAACCCTGGATTGGAAGTCGAATCATTACCTCAGTAAGTCCAGTTGGTATGAGAATGAGACTCTGTTTGCCAACTTTGTGGTCAGTTAAGATAAGTTCAACCTAAGACCACGACAATAGGGTCCAAACATAACCTCGTAAGCTGACACTTCTACTTAAAAATTTCCGTTATTTTAGACATGAACTGCAAGTAAGAATCTATCAAATTACTATCTATCTCATGAAATGAACCTCCATTATTAACTTCATCTTTAGGTTTGTATAACGAAGGTGTTATTGTTACTGTCATACCAACTTTCACTTTGGTGCTCGTTAGTGTCCATTTTCTTGGAAATTTGGAAACCTGGATGAAGAAGAAGGTGCTTTGAGATGTGTTTGACTTGAATTAAAGATCAGAATTGTGCGTTGATTGAATGATCTTGTTCTTGTGGATGCAAGTTAAGAAAAGAAAAAAGTTTTGCAGTAACAATTAATCCGGACACTATCTACTAAGTGCCGCACTAATGAATCTAGAAATTATATATAGGGATTAGAATGGGCTGAACTAGGCCGGACTATTTAAGCCTAAATTTAGTGTATAAATTTTGACTCAAGTTTAAGATATAGGTCACGAGCTTAAATCCTATTAAACTTTGACTGTCTTGACCTATTTGTATTTTAAAATTAAAAATAACATTTTTATATAAAATAAAGTCATTTTTTCTAGATTGAGTTTTGAGTCAGATAATCATATATTTGCCAAGCCTAATCATATATTTGTATAACTTTGGAAATAGGTAGAAGGTCTGAATTACAGTCTGGTCTACATCGTACTTCATTTGTAAGGTAAAAGATACGATACTCTTTTATAACGATACAATACACACGAAATGAAATTATACGTGAACTATCATTTACATGATGATATAACCAATCTCTTAATTTTAAATTGAACTAATTAATCTTGACTCAAACTAATAATTTATTATAATTATTTTAAATTATTTATTTTAAGTAAAGTTTAATTAATTCAAGTTAAATTTAAGAATTAAGTTAAGTTACTATCTAATTAATATTTGATTAATTTATGTATGATGTTTATATAACTTTTTTCATATTTTATAATTGAAATTTAAAAGAAATAATTTTTCTAAAAAATTAAAAATGTGAAGAATTTGTTTTTTGAATTTAAATTATTACTTTATCAAAAGATTTATCCAAATCACCTAATTTAAAAGTGATATTTTTATTTATTTGAAATTAATAAGTTAAATTTAAATTAATTAAACATCCAATCAAACTTAAACACCTTGACACTACTCAAATTAATAAAAACAAAACAACGTCATTTTGTAAATTCAACCTACCTTTAACCCAAAGTTCGAATTAAAAAATTGACCCAACACATTACTAATATTAACATTATTAACAAAATATTGAATACACCTAATGGTTTATTCAACAAGTATTTAATAAATGACAAATCAAATAAATGATTTAATATATTTTTTCCAAACTTTTTCTTATAATGAATAGAGCATATAAAATTATTAATACAAATTAAAACAAATGTATAATTTAATTTTAAATAATCAATCCATCAATCAATCTATTTAAAATTTTAAAATTAATTTTAATATATTAAAATAAAATCATACAATTATTTATAAATAATTTTAAACATGTGATTTGAGTTTTAAATATGTGATTTGAGTTTTAAAATATAAATTCATCTTAAAATAAATCGGATGCATATTATATAAATAAGTCTTTTTATCTTATTAATTCATTTAATTTGTCTTAATTTATTCTTTTTTAAAGGTATTATTTACAAAATTTTAAATATAAAAAATTCAATGTTATAAAAAATAAAATAATTTGATATTTTGAACATTTATTTTAATTCAGGAACATAATCCAAGTTGGAAACAGCTAAGCCAAACGACAAATCTTTTTAGTTTTATTTACTCTGGGCTTACACTACTAAAACGACATGCCGTTTTGTGAAATTGCTGGAAATTTCCTAATAAAGGTTTACGTTTAAAAGATTCTATTAATATTAGATTGTTATAAAATTGATTGAAGATTAAATAAAATTTAAAAATTTAAAAAATTATTGAAAAAGATTTTTTTTACTCGTCGAAAAATTTAAAGTTTATTAGAAACAAAAATGTTAAATAAAAATTAATTAGTTTATTTTGATTTATAAAAATTGATTAATTTATGACTATTGACCGAGTAATTAATAAATTGATTGATTTTCAATAATAAAAGTTATTAAATTAAGTCACACTGAGAAAATAAAAATTGAATCGAAATGTTATCAGGTTAAATCAACCGAGCCGGTTCGATGTTTAAAACATTCGGCTTATTAATTGAATTCAAATTTTGTAATTATTTCATGTCTAGACGCAATCTTCTCCGGGCAGTGCAGATATGAGTCAGCTATTTGGCACTCTATTTCCAAGATTTATGTGAAATAGCTGGTTACTGGTTTCTCAAGCACCCATACACACAGTGCCAGTCTGGAAAGGGGGAGGTGCTAAGAGATTTTCCAGAGTAGCTGTTCTCATACAGTGATCCAGTACTTAAAAATGTTTGTGCCTTCTTCATTTGCATACTCTTAGGGGATGCTTTTGTGGCTTAAGGCCTGCTGTTTATATCTTCTCTGGACATAGTAGACTGTAATTGTATAATAGTCCAGAAACACATAATTTAGATAAATGTTAGAATTACTCACCAACAGTTCATGGACGTTATTAAACCACTAGACTCTTCTATTGATTCTGCTTAACGGTTTGTAATGAAGTTGAATGCTTTCTGCCTCTGGGTTTCTTTGGGTTTCATTTCAGTTTTGATGCAAGTTAAGATAAAAAGGTGAATCTCATAATTGACTTTGATATTTTCAAACCAGAGTTGAAGTTATTTTACAAACGATAACGGAACTCATTTCTGCATAGAGAAACCCTAAAAGTGTAGTATTTCACAATCAGAGCAATCTTCAGACTGTATTAAACGTTGGGAAAACTCCAACAGAACCATACTGTTCTCAAATTCTTAAATCTGCACCACCAATAGTAATTTACTTATATGTATACGTTAATTATTTAAATTCAATTAAAAATTAATAAAATAAGTTTAATTTATAATTTAAATTCAATTAATTATCTAAATTACTGTGAGACCTCTAAATATTAGGATATATTAATTAAATTACAAATTAATTACTATATTAAGGGAGAGTCTAAATATTATTATATATTCATATATTTCTTTTGAATTTGAATTTACACATTATTAATTTTTTAGATTTAATTAATTATAAAAATTGAAACTAAATTTAATAAAGTTTAAATTCAAATTCGTGTAATCTTTTATAATTAGGGGACAACAATTTTTTGGAGAATTGATTCCAATCGAATTCCTAAGTCTTCGTGCAACTGACTGATGGATTGGGATTAAATGTAACATATAATGACAACAAATAATGATATATGATGTCAACATAATAATTAATAAGCTAAAATAGAGATTTGGGATTTTATCTTCACTCACTTATTCCAATCTTCTTCCGCCGCTTCATCATATACTAAAACCATGTCAAAGAAGACATACAACTTCTTATTAGCATCTTCTCTCTTTATAACATTCGTAAACAAATCAATCAATTATTTATGAAATATTAATCATAGCAAAGCAAAGTAAATGTTTCATATTCCAACATTTAATTTAATTTTCTTGTAATTTTACCAATACCAAAACTTAGGATAAGCCAAATGATAGGCAAGAGCAATGCAGCTTATGCACCAACACAATCAAATTAATAAATATCTATGTGGGAGATACAAGAAATCTTGAGCTAGTCTTCACCCTTCTCCTGCTCTCACCTTTTCTCCAGTAAAGAACATCTGAAGATATATGGAAACGAAAGAGAGGAGGGCAGACCCTCTTTTGGTAACAATCGGAGCTCTGGACAACTACAAACAAACAAACTTTGAAGAGAAGTGAGATGCTGATACCCCTTGCATTCGAGATATTTCATATTTGGAAAATCCCTTAGTTCAAGAGAGGTAAGTGAGGATAGGAGTAGTGAGAAGCATTCC
>JANTPM010000001.1:31093434-31112152 GCA_025434745.1 Erythroxylum divaricatum
CTGGGTCGGAATCAGATTCTTGAGAGCCTCGAGCTTGTCTGAAACTCTGGAACGAGCTTGCCCATTGTTGGGAATGGTTGTTTGAGGCTTGCAGGTAAGTGAACGGAGCCTCCTCCTTGAGGCCGCCATTGACGATCTCCTTCTTCTTCTACTTGTAATACTTCGTAGTGTTGCCTTCACTGAAATTTTTTTCTTTGAAATTGAACTCATCTGAGAGGGAGAGATAGAGAGAGAGGATTATAATGCTCTGACCGGGAACCAGAGAGCCATGTTATAAGTAATGTTGCGTTGGACTATTACCACTTGGTTTTCTGCTTACTACGAAAATGCCCCTATTGGCTTCCCTGTCTCTTCTTCTCAACTTATTTTATAACAATAAGCGACGGAGTTAGAAATTTGATAAAGAAGAGTTTGAATATTAATTTTTTAAAATTTTGAACAGTTTAGTGTATTATTAACCTTTAAATAATTTTATTTTTTTATATATTTATATATATATATATTAAAAATAATTTTTTTAAAAATCGTGGGGGCTCAGTATACCGGCTTTCATGTACCTCCGCCATTGATAACAATAATATTTTTCAAATAAATCTTTAAATTATTAATAAATAATTAGTAAATGTCAAAAAATATTCTTAATCGATAATTTTTAAAATTATGAAAATTATAAGAACACACTTTTGAAAAAATGAATATAGTATAATTATGGACAAAACTATTATTAATTATTAAATTATTTACATTAATATTTTATTGATACAGTTTTTAAAATTAAAATTTATAAATTATGCTTCACTCTGCTTTATTAATTACATTAATTAATTTTTAAAAAATTTTACACGATTAAAATTTTTTAAAATTTTAGAAAATTTAACACTTTATAATTTATTATGGTGGGATCATTATTAGGCAGATATTTTGTGTGCATTGAATAAGTTCGTTATTAATTATTATCGCTTAAAATTGCCTTGGAAAACGACACCAATCCCCTGCAGTTTTTGGCTTCTTTTACCTGAAAAAAGATAAAAAGCTGAAAGAGAAAGTAGTTTTTTTTTTAATTATCTGTGTATGAAAGAAGCTCAATGTCCCTTCTTCTTCTTCTTACCTTCGTTGCCCCTTCCTTTTCTTTCTTTTAATTTTTTTTTATTTTTGCTTTAAAACGAATATAATATAAGATCAATGAGTAATTTTAGGAATCTATTGTTGTTAGAATAGGTCATTTTGGTAAGGTAATTACCAATGGTTACCTTTTTATCGGTAATTTTGCGTCGTTAAAAGTTAATTTTCTTATAGTATATATACTAGTTATATTAATATAGTTGTAAGCTAAATCAGTTAGATGCAACTCAAAACCTTTTTTTGGTTTTTTTCTTTTTTCTTTTTTTCGTGAATTTATCATAACAATATCTTTATCAGTTAGAGATGAGGTTGTGTATTTCTAAACATTTTCAGACTCCACATCTTAACGAAATTTTTACTGAAATATTGTTATTGTTAATTTAGAGTAAGATGCGACTCTTATTATCAACCAAATATAAACATAGTAATTATTTTTTTCTAAAGAAGCAAAATATATATATATATAATAATAATAAAGAATTTGTTTCATTTATATCTCTTTTACATCTAATTAACCCTTAGTTTAGTATCTAAAAATTATTCTTTAATCTAATCTAAATCAAATAGAGTTTTTATTTTAACATATTTCATAATTTTAAATTTTAATTGAAAATATGTTGAAAAGATAGTGATTTCAAATTAATATATCACTTTAAAAAAAAGATGGAATAATTAAATGAAAATTAAAAAAAACAATCCTTCCTAGCAAGACAAAGCTTCTCAATTGCTTGAGATTAAGAAACAAAAAGGAAAAAAAAAGCTAAAAGAAATGAGAATTTATATTGAAATGAGCATGTGGGCAAATAAGTAAAATCAACAGGCAACTGAGGTTGGTGCATGTGAAGGTGATATGGGCCAGCAAAGCTTCAGTTGCCCCTTCTGAGGGAAAGAGAGCACATGGGTTAGCACATGAACAAAGAGTGAGTAACAGTGAGGAGAGAAGAAGATCTCTAGGAAATGGGAAGACTAGTGCTCATAAATGATGACTGCAATTTTTGTCCAACCTGACCCGTCCCGACTCGGTGTTAATACATTTGACTCAAATTGAATTGATTTTGAGTCATCTGGTTTGATTCGAAACATGAACTAATTAGACTTGACTCAGACCATTAGGCTTGAAATACTCAAGTCTGATCAGGCTTGAACTAAACATGCTCGTGTCAACGAGTAAATTTTATTTGATAATATTGATTATTTCGCCACGGGCCAGCAATCTTACTCATCTTACGGCTTTCGTAGGCAGTCTTATCCGAGACAGTTATGACAATTGGCGAGGTGGGTTCTTCCAATTTATTGGTTGGTGCTCAGCGCAAGTAGTGGAGTTCTGGATAGTCTACACACGACTCTCCCTCGCTTGGAGATTGGATTTCCGTCGGAGTGAGCTGAAAATGGACTCGATGAAGGTACACCAGCTCCTGTCCTCTATGACTTCTGTTTTCAGTCGAGTATCCCTCTCGTGAATGGGCATATGGGAGCTCCTCCACCGGAACTGAATTGTTATTCATCGCCATGTCTTCCGAGAGAGCAACAGATGTGCGAACTGACTTGCCGCCCCGACCGGTTTGGACGACATTGGAGTCACTTATTTTGATATACTACCCTTAGGGTGTCATAGCCTACTTCTAAAGGATGGGTCGGGGATCTGTTTTCCCCGTCTCATTTAACTTCGCAGTTTCCTTTCTCTTTATGTAAAAAAAAAAATATTTCCAATTCATAACGTGAAATTACAATTTGATAATACGTAATACTCGAATTATCGTAATAATTTTAGAGTTATTACATGTAATAAATCCTTATTTTTTGTGCATTTACTGAAAAATTTAAAAGCGTTCTCTTTATCCAATTTAAAATTTTGTGTGATTTAGACATTATTTGTTTTTCTGAAATATAGGAAAAAAAGAAATGTTTAGCTATGAAAGAGAAGGAAGCCATGTGAAAAAGAGTGAGACAGATAAGCAGCATGAAATGTACAGCATGTTCTCCACATTCCCTGCATGTCACTGATCAAATCGCACAGGCAGCGCTTCATCTTCAAGACTTTCCAATTTATTATTGATCATATTATAAGGATGTCTAATCATTTTTACTTTGAATTTTGTACTTAAGTTTGTAATTTGATATAAATATAAGGATGATCTCGATTCTGACTAAACTAAAATTAATTATTAATTTTTATTTAATTGTATCTATTTTCATCAAGCTTTAAATTTTTTATAGGTAAATACAATCTCTTTTAATTATATTTCAAATTCTTTAATTTTATTTAATCTTTAACAAATTTTATGACGGTTTAATACCGATTAAACCTTAAATCTTTTATTTTATAGATTTAATTTTCGGTCTAATTTTTAAGATATTGTGATTATTTATCCAAGAAAAAAGAAAGAAAGCTTGGAGGACACTTTTCTTCTAAATGGCTAAAGAAGTGAAGACAATATTCATTATTAATAAAATTTTTACAATTAAAAAGCATATTACTATTTTTAAATACCCTTAAAATAAGTTATTATTAGTATTTTTCAATTGTGTAATATCAACATAAATATATAGGCCCTTTAGAGGGTGGTCGAATTAGTGGAGTAGGGCTATGGGGTTAAAAGGTCCTACGTTCAAATCTCCTTATCCACATTCTTTTGATCGAGTCTATCGTACAGGGCTTACCTAATACGAATTACTCAATTGACCTGCTTTGCAAACTATTACATCAATTTAGAGGTTTACGCAATGCATATCCAAAAGATAGCAATAGTGGATTATTCCGTTTTAAAAAATATTTCAACATATTTTTTAGTCCATGCTAGGGTAAGAGTGCATGCTAGATAAATTAAGTAAATAAAGATGCAATATTACAATTTAAATTAATTACAATATGAATTTGTACTTCAATTAGTTTTACAAAATTTATTTTACATCACAAAGATTTTCTTTTTTCATTTTCATAAAAATATTATTCCTCTTCATAACTAAACAATATCCATATTCTAAACAAACATGTAAGAAAATGTTCGGTTTGAAGAGATTTAAAAATACGTAGTCTTATTTTTAATTAGTAGAGAAGCTGTTTCTCATGGGCTCACATGAAAAAAGATATATATTAAAATAATTAAGTAATAATAATTAAAAATAAAATAAAATAAAATTAGGCTTAGAAATGATAATAAAATAAATAAATAAATAAATACATGCAAATAAAATATAAAAATAATAAAATAAATAACACAATAAATACAAAAAAAGTAAAAAAATAAAAACGATAAAATAAGTAAATAAATACACAACCATCAAACACGTGTTTGACTAAACTCTATGTTCGTTTATCTTTTTCTTTAATTTTTTATTTTATATTAAAAAAAACTCTTGTTTATTTTTTATCATGTTGTTAGAAAAAAAGAGAGAAACACTATAATGAGTCATGTGCTAGTAATTGCTTTATTCCTTTTCTATTTTTGGTCGGTAGAAGCCAATATAACAAAACATGGGTGACTAACCCTTTTTGTCTATGGATTGCCCCACTTGTTTTGTCTAACATGGAACATCTCCTGAATTTTGGGACCCTTCCCCTTTATCCCCCTCCCTCCTCATCACAATTCTTTCAATCTTCTTCTCCAGTTTAATTAGTTCGGTTTAAATTTAAAATTTTAGTTGAATCGTTGTGTAAATAAAGAAGTTTTTCTTAAAATTTTAAAATTATAAAGATTTTTTTAATTCAAAGATTATAAAAATTTTAAAAATTTCATAAACTATATGAAAATTTCATATATTATGTTGTTAAATTTATAATATTTATTCGAATAATATAAGACCCGAGTTTAAATTGAAATTCAACTTATAAATCTAAACCTTATTTGAAACTTGAATGAATTGGCTTAAAAAGAAAGAAAAGTTTTCAGTTCAATTCGAGATTGTCAAGTTTGAATTTGATCTACCAAGTTCAAATTGGGTATTTCTAATCTCAAAATTTTTATTTATAATAGACTAAAATTCAATTAAGTCAAAATTTGTTAAATCAAATTGAATCGAAGTAAAGCTTTTTTTTTCAAATTTAATATCTACAATATAATCTATATAACTTTAATCAAAATCGAAGATTATAAATGATATTAACATAATTTAAAATAAATATCATATAAAATATTGGTTGATGTATAATTAGTGAAATTTTGTAAATCTTGCAATAAAGTTTGATCCAGCATTGAATCTAACTGATCCAAATGCTGTAAGAATTGGGTTTTGGGCTATTTCCAAAACCCATTTCCAACAACAACAAAAGAGTTGATCTAAAGCCTTATAAATCAGTTCCAGGCCTAGCTAGCCTGAACAAACATTAAAGTGGATCACAATGTCCTTAATCAAAAAGTCTTTTTAGAAGATGAAGTAGGGCTTGCTCATAACTTAAGCAGTTAAGCACAAATGCAGTAAAACCTGTCAACTATTGGGCTTGTTTTCGATTCCGAAAAAACCCGGCTCCCAAATGAGATGTAAAATTACTTTACGAGTTATTGCACACGTATCAAAGTTTAACAATTGTGAGTTCTCGTTATGAAAATAAAAATTTCTCTCATTATTCTTGCATATTTGGAGATAGAGCATAAACATACGTATATATTTGAGATATCCCATTATTGTCACACCTTACAAAGTTGAAGGCAACAAATATCCCTTTCCTTTTTCCCCAAGGAGTTGGAGACTTACTTCCTTGTTCCAATGCTTCAGGAACAGGACCAAACTTACAGTTTGTGTTCATATATTTACGGACAAGTCATTTTGCAACTTCTTTGACAGGGATTATGTTTTGATGGACACGCGCTGAGGATACGAAATTCAGGAGACAAGCAACTTGCATAAGGATACAAATGTAAGTCACGTAACAGGACCACATCAGAGACAGAACCTGAAAGACTCAAGTTTAACTAACAAAAACGTCATCTTGTGACTTCTGGGACCCATGTTCTTCATGAGATATAAAGGTTTAGGATTACAAAAACCTGTTTAGTTATTAGAAAACATGAACATATGTTACATATCCCCCACCAAATATCGTTAGGCCACCAATCAGAGGTCTTGGGAGAAGATCTCAACCAGCCCCACTTAGTATCTTTGCGTGTATAATATGAAAATTGACTGATTTCTGTTTCTTTTTCATTATATATATATATATAGATGTATCTTTTCAGGTTTTGCCAATCATGAGTCAGTTACAGATTCTGATACTGACAGGTTGATCAGAAGGTTGGTTGATCAGAAGGTAGTTAGTTAATGACAGTATCAGATACTACTGATGTGTCCGGCTTCCTGACAAAGAAAGGACAACTTAGAATCCTCAAATCGCATAAAACTGTCTGCTTTTTAAGTCATATCCTTGTCTTTTACTCAATCATATGCAGCAGGAAGAGGTTAAGACAACGAGGGTCAACAGAATCAATGTCTGATACTTTGGTACTTTTCAATGAAAACAAGAAAAGTTGCATTAGAAGGTTCTTTAACCTTTTCAGTAAGATCTTTTCCTGTCCCCATTAAGATGCTAGTGAGGTGAGTGACGTCCAATGCCCTGTACTTTACAAAGAAAACAAACGCTTATAAAAGCACAGATTTTTAATGGCATCTCAAGTCAAAGAGAGGCTTTTGTTTAGTTATTCTTTTTAAATTTGGACAAAGTCCACTTGTAGTTGCTCCTGCTCCAGTTGGAACTAGCAGAAAATGGAATTTGCCTCAATTGTTTGGTCTACAACAATGGCAGGTACCCTGTTTCTCAGGTTAAGAACAGGAAGAGCTGAAATGGGTTAGAGAAATAAATGGGACACAGAAGAAAGACATTTGCTGCCATAGATTACATGAGCTAAAATTGGCTAATTTATGTTAGGAACCAGATAACATCCACACTACTGATCCTCTTTTCCTGTAAGACGTTAGTTGGATACTTCCTGTTCCATGGAATTCCATTAAAATATACAAGTGAAAAAAATATATACTTTCTCAAAAATGACAACAAGAGGCCTAGACTCAAAACCTTAAAGAGCCCTTATGTACTTGGTGTTGACAAGTGCTGCATTCCATTTCACACCATGCTTCTTGCTTGCATGTCAGCATGTCAACTTTATAATAAAGACCATAAGGTTAGGGACATTTGTATTCTATGGAATGCATGACCTTGATATAAAGAGGCTTTGGAGTTGGAGATATGCAGCCGATACTCATAGTGAAAGACACTGTACCCCATCAGGTAGATTCTTAGGGCTTGGCAAAGCTGCAAAATATTTCTGCGGAGTCGGTCTAAGAATGCCAGATGCATCCATGTGTCCCCGGACATGAAACTTGGCAAAACGATTTATTACAGAAAACTTTTCCAGTTCCTGGAGTTCCAATCTTACCTCTACAACAGATGTCTTTTCCAATCTACATTATCAAACAGATGACATTTAGAAAACATATTATCAAATAGTCGGTGACACTGTGTATTCACCTTGCAACATTGTAAAACTTCTTTATACCTTTGGAAGTCTTTTTCCAGTTTCTTTGCTTTATCAATAAAGTTGTCCAGAACATCTAAGACTTGTCGATCACTTCTCTCAGGGACTTTCTGCTCTTCTGAATTCCTGGGTAAATTTATATGGCAGTGGTAAGGTTTAGAGTGAAAAGAAAGTTGCTTTAGCAATAAACAGTGTACTCAGTCTTGATTTGTCAAAACATTGTTTCATACAGTTAATGGAAAGTGATACTCACATGTTACTATAGTCCAAAGTCTCAAGACAGTCATTTCTTTCGCAGTAAGTGAGGCTACATGCATCACCCATTGATAATCTGGATATCAAGTACGATATGAGATCATAATTTGAGGCTGAGTCAGCAGATAGAAACGATGCTGGTGCAGGACAAAACAGCTGTTGCATAAGCTGTCTTGTCAATACTAGCCTTTTCTTTGACCGAGCTACTGGTTGCACTTCTTCAATCACTTCATTTTCCACCTGCAACAAAAATAAGGAAACAAGAACCGTATTACAAAATCAATTCCTAGGCCGAAAACACAAATCTTTTAATCATTTACTGTCTACCAATTCTCACCTTCTCAATCAGTCGATTTGTGGCTTGCGTCCAGTTTTCTTCGGAGATACTACAAAAGAAAAAGCAATTCACAATTAACAAAGAAAGAACAATACACAAAACCTAAAACCAAGTAAACAATAACTTAACTTTATTAAAACAAAGGGATTGACGAGAAAAAGAAAAAAATTAACACTAGTTTCTTTTATTTTTGAAAGGTACAAGATATAACAAAAAATCATCATTTCCTTCTAAATAAGAGAGAATTAGAGAAAAAGTGTGGGGATGATGGGATAAAAAAGTAAGAGGCATTAATAAGAGAGATACCTAATACTTCGAACCCTTTTGGAATCTTGAGTCACTTCTTTGTGCCATGGCAAAGGCTCTATAGTTGCAGCTTTCCGCTTTTTGGGTCGAATAATAGCTAGCTGATTCGGAGTTCCTGAAGTATAAGGCACTCTTACTTGTTGATTTGTTGCTACAGTGGTACTTCCATTTGGCCAAACCATCCCCCCTTGACCAGTATCACCAGCAGATGAAAGTTGCTCCATGGAAGTTTGGATATCCAAATCCTGAGATGATTTTCCAATTCTTGAAAGTCCAGAATCAAACATTCTTGCCATCTGCCCATTCTGAAGAGACCCATTCTGCTTAAACCAGGATTGTACCATCTGCAAATTAACCTGGCTATAACTTGTATTATTAGACTGTGGACCACTGCCACTAGATTGGGTCTGTGAGTCATTGTGGCTAAATGTCAACATGTCCTGAACAGTTCTGGATAAAAGAGTTGGCTGAGAAGAAGCTTTCACAGTGTGTCTATCTCTTGCTTCTCCTAAGAAGCTTAGCATTTTGTCATCAACAGATGAAGCTTGATTAGACTGTAATGCTTCATTCAGTCCATTGTCCAAATTTTTTCTGAAACTTGAAGCATATTTATGAAACTGATGCTCAGTAGCATGCCGAACATCAGCAACACTGTTCCTCGCCTGCACTTGGTGAAGAAGGGGATAGTTATGGCTATGATCAGGTAAGTGAAGGTAGGCATCAAGACTTTTTTTCTATGGAAGCCGAAGCAGAGCTATTAATATGACTTACCTTATTAAGATCCTGCTGCTGAGAATGAGACACCAACGAGGCTGAGGCATGCACAATTGCATCTGAAACATGGTCTAGGCCTTGAGATATACCACTTGACTGGGAAGTGTCAAATATGTCAGGAGTTGTTTGCTGCTGTAAGATTTCTTTCCCAGCACCGAATCCAAAGCCCTGTGAATTATAAGATCCACTAAATTCTAATGGTTTATGCCCACTTACAGATTTTTGGTCATTTGAGACCCCATGAACCGGAGAAGTGCTTGTCAAAAAGTTATTCGACAGATCTACATAGGAAGATAAACAGGAATGAAACTTAACAGGTACGGCACCAGATTGTTGTCGTTGAGTAGGTACATTTATCCACACATTATGAGGCTTTGTGAAATTTTCATCCTGTCGAGAGATGTCTAACACTGCAGACCTTTGAGGCACAGGTGAAGCCTCCAAAACTGGAAAGTTTTCTTCAACAGGCTTTGAGGGAATCTTACCATGTGCATCTCGAGTGGAAGACTGGGTAAAAGGTGAATATTTGGCAATAGAATTAGGTAAGTTTACTTGCCAAGACTCAGATTTTACTGGAGCATCAGTTATGGGATGCATTTGAAGCAGATTTCTTGTACTAGGTGAACCAGATTCCATGGATCTGAGGTCATTTCCTTGCATGTTTAGATGCGAAGAAAAGCCAGTTTTTACAGAGTCAGAGGATCTCTCAACAGTAGGCATTCTTTGAGATGATTCATACAAAGAAGGCAAAGGCTGGAAAGAAGACGGAGAACCTAACCATCTCCAATTTTTCCCCCCTGTTTCAGCATGACTAGAATTGGGTAGTCTTTGAGAAGAAGGACCCAACTTCAAGCCAAAACCTTGGGAAGTAGAAGGCTGAGGGCACAGTTGAGCAATAGCTGTATCACAAGAATCTTCTCCAGGCAACTTGGGCAATGCATTAGGTACAGTAGATCCAAATGGTCTCATGAAACCATCATCCTTTGACTGATCAACTTTTTGGAGGAGTTCAAGCATATGTTCACTGCCATATTATTTCATTCAAAGATTCCATAAGATCATCACAAAGTGCAAGTAATAAATCTAGCAAGTTACCTCTGATTCAAATACCAATAGCTTTTACATGAAAGTTGTAAAACAAGAGAACAAATTTTAGAAACAACGAGGTGCATTAGCCTTAACAGTCTGGAAAAGCAACAGAACATTTGTATAAATAGTCTTAAAACTAGGTACCCTGTCTGTGCAATGACATTTGACCCATCAGGGAGTGCTGATCCATCAAAGATATGAGAATTCTGATGTCTTCCGGCAGTTATTTCCTCTGATGCTCTAGAACTTTCTTGAAAATCTGGTAAAGATCCCTGTAAAGAAAACTTGAATTACTAATTACTGATTGAAATGGTGGCAGTTAGAGAATTATGGTTGATAACGATAAGCTAAATCATCACCTTATCCACAGTCATGGAACTGTTAGAGACATTATCAAAAATTTTGGACGGCCCCAAATGTCTTTGCTCATAGAAACCCAGTCTTCTGGACATATAGTAGTCACTAGAATTCTCACTTTGGATGCTGCTCTGCTGTTTTACATTCGCTTCACTGATTCTCCCATAACAGTTACGGGCACTGTCAATTACCTGCTGACTTTTCCCCAACATCTCGTGGCCATTGACATCTTTGGAAAGATCATTTGAGGATATTCTTTGCAGCTGCCCATCACTCCGGGTGTGTTCAATTAACTGCCCGGCCCATGCATTGTCAGCACTCATATGCAATTGAACCTTCTGTGCTTCCACAACCGATGGCTCGTGTTGATGGTTGTAATCCACAATTGATTCATTTGGGCCACCATGTAACATATCCTCTCTCTTTTCAGTTAAAAAATGGATATTAGGTTGTGGAAAGCCGGTGAAGCTGGAGCTCTGGCTTGAATCAGTAATGAATGGAAAAGGTTTTGAATTAAAGGAGGAAGAACCTTGCAAGTTGTCAGCCCAGCCTGTCTGATGCTTCTCACTGTCCACAAGGCTTGATATCTGATTATCAGTGGAATGCTCTGTGTTCTGAAAAGTCAAGCCACTCCATTCCTCCTGCATACCAGTATCACTGCTAGAAGCTTCGGCCACAGCAGACTGCATTAGAGCACTCCAGCTTCCAGACTGGACAGAAGGGAAAGCATTTAGTGAATCTGCATGTTCCAGTGCATTGCCATAACCTCCAGCACTCATATCAGGACGACTTCCAAAAGCATTCCAGATGCTTTCGTCCATATTATATAGAATCTTTGCTTCCATAGGGTCCAATGGAACCAAACCTTGAGAAGAACCAAGTTGTTTTTCTGTTTGCTGTATAGCAGGCCAACTATTTTGCTCTTGCCTTGCATCAAATTCTTTACGAGAGATATTTGGTTGTTGAGAATTACCTTCTTGGGGATTTCCACGGAAAACTCCACCATTTAGACCTTGGATTGAAAGTTGTCCAAGATTGCCTTTCTCCTGAAATCCCTCCTTTGCCGTCAATGTTCCCTGTGGTAAGCCTACTAAATCTAAGGGAATAGCAGAAGTATCTCCCGTATAAGAGTTAGCAAAGTTGGAGGAATGAATCATGGATTTTGGGATTTGACCACTGGCCAAACTAACAGAATTATGAGATATTCCTACTGCATGGGCTTGCTGACCCATATTATCTCTCATGCTGGTAATCGGCATGCCATATAAATCAAGCTGCTGAGAAGCTAGACCCATGGACTGCAGAGCCAGTAGTTGCTCCTGAGAAAACATAAGTTTATTAGCCATTCCTGGGGCAAGGGGTGGTGCTCCTTGCTGCATCAAGTTCCTAAGCACTTGTGATGAATCAAGAACAGGTGTTCCATTGATGAGGGGTGAAAAATGGACTCCACCAGTATGCTTGCCTGCAGAGCTAACCTGGTTCAGGGAATCACCTAAATGCTCAAGTCGTTGCTGTTTCTGGAGTTCTTGAAGTTGTTTGAACATCATCTGCTGCTGCAACATATGCATATCATTATAACCAGACTGCTGCATTGGGTGAGCCACTTGAGCAGCCTGCTGTTGGTCCCTAAGAAGTTGCTGCTGTCCCTTGTAGAAGTGAAGATCACTTGAAGCTTCGGTAATCTCTGACCTTTCAGAATTTGCTGTCACGGTGGGACTATCAGCACACTCATATTCCTGTTGACGTTGAAAGCCAGAGAAGCCTCTTGAAGTCAAAACTTGCTGATCATAACAGTTAGTTTCACCAAATACTCCAGGCTGGCTCCACTCTGATTGGTAATTCTGCCTTTCAGCCAACAAGACATTTAACGGAGAATATATGGCAGGACCTCTGGAATACTCTATTCCTGGAATTAATTGAGTATACTCCTGATAGTATGGCAGACTTGACTCACCACGTTGTATCGCCACACAATCTATAGATACCAAAGTAGTTATACTATGAGTTAGGTAAAACATGAAGGAAGAGACTAATAATGCTGTAAACAAATGCAATCATATTTTTTCAAATTCCAAGTTAAAGGGAAGCCACCAATTATACCAAGAGTACAGGACAGTGTGAGTAAGCTCAAACAGTACCTAGTTCTGGTGATATGTAGCTTTTCAGATTGAAGTTTTGTGATGAAGCAATTGGCTGTCCGAACGGCCGACTGAAATTGAGAGTTGCCTGATTGCCAACTGCTCGAGATAGATAATTTCCTTGTTCACACAGCTTGCTGAAACGCTCTTCAGCTTTGTTATCAGGCATTAAAAAACAGGAGACTGATCTCCTTACAGTTTCCACTTAATTAGTTGCACAGAAAGTAGGTCTATCCATCCATATATAAGTTCCTATAAGGCAAATAATCACAACTTCCAACCAAAATTCTTATGGCTGCACTCACCTGCAGAACCAGTTAACAAATGGTTCACGAAAAAGTTTACAAGAAATTATTTGCATCAGGAAAAAAGAGAAGCTATACATGTGGCGAATCATAGAAGCAAAATAAAATGCTAAATAACAACATTACACCACAAAACTATCATGCTCTAAGCTAGTAAGCTTGGAAGCTAAAATGTCAACCACATCTCTTGCTATGCCTGAATTCCGTTAAACAAGATATAAGTGAACAATATTAGTGGGAAAACCTTGATGCCAATATTACAAATGATGGATCCTATAACACTTGCATACAAAATTCATAGTAAGTTCCAATATTACAGCCATAATTCCTTATTAACATTGAAATATATTAATGAAAATATAAAATATCGGCAGTGAACCTTCTTCAAAACCAGTAGACAATAACTAAAATGTCTTAGCCTTTTTAATTGCTTTTCCACATAAAAAACAACCAACTTTGAAGATGGTGCATAAATTTAGTGCTTGAAAAGACTGAAAACCAAACTGAAAAAAATCAGGACAAAGTACAACAAGATTAGAACGGAAATGGCAAACTGAGAAGCATTTATTTCACTGAGCTATGGAATTTATGACAAATTAGATGTAAAATTAACCAAAATGCATTTAGCAGCAACATCCTAGACCAAGGAAAAAAAAAACAATTAATAAAACGTACTAACCCCGCATAAAAAGCCCTAAACATAAAGATACCCCATGTACGAAAACCACCCAAGTACTTCACAAATCAGCTCTGAACAACCATTCCCCACACAATTCCCCAAAAACCAACACCCCAAAACACAAAATTAACACCAAAAGACCAACCATTTCCATCAAGAACAGGAAGACAAGCAAGAAAATCCCAAGAAAGCCAACAGAGCCATTACCAAAGGCCCGGTGCTCCAAGACACAAGCAGGTACACCTCCTCAAAGTGATAGTGTGATCTGGGTAAGCCAGAATTTTAGGGTTCTAGCTGAAGGAGAGTGTAAGCAAATGAATACCAAGTAGACTCATTTACTATCAAAACTCATGAGACCAAAAAACAGAGCAAGGAAACCAACAAAACAGCAAATTTCCTATGAGGGTCCTGGTTATACAAGCTGCAAACTACGGTCCCTCCCTCCTTCCAAAGAAAAAAAGAACACAAACACACACACACTAAACCTCTCTTTCAAGCTTCACCCCTCTAAGAACTGAAACCCCATCTCTCTCAAACTCTCATGGGAATTCAGACCAAATCCGAGGATATAGCGATCGAAACCGTAAAAGTGGCTTTGTACAAAAATCATAAATAATTTCCAACTCCAAATTACTGTAATGAAAAAAAAAAAAGAGTTTTAAGACAACAGCTCTACTCCATCTTAGGTTCGAGCCCGTACCTTAGGTTTGGAACTAGGTTGGGTGAGAGATAATTTTAGGTGTGCTTCGCTCGTTCGCAAAGGTGATCAGATGCCGTTGGATTAACATATACAAAATATGAACGGTATGATTATAGGTGGAAGGACACTTCAGTGGGTGAGTGGCGGTGTGAACACTGGAAAAAAGTGAAAAGAGGATATACAGATTCCACGCGCTTTTTGATCACGCGTGGAGGTAGGGGTAGTCTATCTATTTTTTATTTTTCAAATAACTTCTTTTTTAATATTTTAAATTTTACTTTAATTTTGATTTGGGTGTGTAGAAAATAAAATTTTAATAAATAAATATATTTCTGCATCCACTTTTAGGTTTAATTTTTATTTTTTAATTAAAAGAAATTAAGTTTATTTGATAGCCTTTAGTACCCATTGGATTTGAAGCCCATAAGTAGTGGGCTTTTATAGAACGCCCTTGTACTTTATTTTTATTTTTAAAATAAAACTATATTATTTCAAAAAATAAACAAAATAATATTAAACTTAACAAAATAAAATTAAAATTCAATTTATATTTTAATTAAATAATTGATCTATTTATTTTAAATTGGATTGAACTGTTTTTACTTTCCTTGTTAAAATATGTATGAGATCTATTTTTATATTCATTAATTCTAGTAATAAAATTTAATTTCGTTAAAGTATATAATTTAATTCTAATAAGTATAATGAAAAGGTGTTAAAAGAGTTTTACTATATATGAGTCTACTTGATTAAAGTCAATTTCATAGAGATAAACATGAAAATTACTTATAAAAAAGTTATTTGTAATATTACTTTAATTTTTGTCTAAAACCATAGTTAGTTTGTAAAAAAAATATCTAATGTATAAGAATAATCTTTTCGGTTATATTTTAAATTCTTTAATTTTAATTAATATTTACTTAGTTTTATGACGGTTTAATATTAATTAAACCATTTAAACTTTATACCTCTTGTCTATTTGATTTAATTTACGATCCAATTTTTAAAATATTAAAATATTCATGTGTTTTGATAAACTAATTATTAGTGGTATGATTATAATTAGAAACTCAAATGATATTAGTCAATAATTACTTTGTTTTCATAATACATTTCAAAATCAGGAAAAAAAAAAAGAAGTGTTGAACAAAAGGATATGAAATGGGTGATGATGAAAAGTATAAGCTTGAAAAAAGGAAATTGAATTTTAAGTTTTCTACAAAAAGTCAAGGAGAGAGATATGGTAGACTTATGGTATGGTCTAGTTATATGGTAGTGAAAAAGGGTTCAACCCGATTTTGATCATACTACGGGTCAGCCATGGGCCGATCATAATTTACCAGACCGAACCACAAGTTGAGGTTGAGCTGACTGTAGTTGACTCAACCGGGCTGTGACTGTGAGCCGAGGTCCAGAGCGCCACAGGCTGAGCAAAAACACGACATCATTGATAATGTCTAAATTGATAATGTCTTTAAACACACACACACATATATATATATATATATATATACACACACACGCGCGCGTGTGTATATATATATATATTACTCCCTTGTATTTAATATTTTTCTAAAATATTTTATAGATTAAAAACCTAAATGTCCCATTACATTCTGAAAGTATTACGTAAAGTTTGTTCCATTATATAAATAAGTCATTCAAAATAATTAAACATATAACAAATGCAAAACTTTTCAAAGTTATAGCATGTAAAATAATGCAACTTTTTATTTTATTGATAAAATAAAAATAATTTAATTTTCAAATAACTCAACAACGTAAAATTTTCAAATTTCATATATCAAAATATAACAAATATAAATATAAGAGAGATTAATAAAAACTAGAATTCATCAAAAATTGAAGATAGAAATGAAGGTGAAATTTTATTAAAATAGAATATAAACATAAAAACATTATTTATTTTCTAGAATTAAGGAAAAGTTTAAAGTTGAAATTCTTAAAATTCCTAATATAAAAAGGTTTTATATTTCCTAAAATAAAGTTATGTTTATATATCTTTATATAATAAAGGAATTTAATTGTTTCGACCTAAGATATTATTATCCAATGTTTTAAAAACTGAATCAAAAATTAAACTTATAAAACAAAAGATTTAAGGTTTAAAAGGTTCATATGATATAGATCGTCATAAAGATTGAATAAAATTAAAAAAAATAAAAATATAATTAAAAATTAACTTATTCAAAATTTTTAAGATTGAATTAATGCAATTGGTTGAGTTTTTAAATGATTGTCAATTTATGAAAAAGCAAATTACAACAAAATCAATTTAATTTAGGGCCTAATGTGAAATCTTCAATCTATTGATTTGGGCCATATTTAGATAACCCAATTAGAATCTATAAATACACTCGTAACTGCTGTCACAAAACCCTAGCGAGAGCGGTGCTTCTTCAAAACGCCTTCACAGCAGCTTTAACCGGCGGAGAGAGGCCTTTAGCTCAGACTAATGGCGACTGCTAAGACTGTGAAGGACGTCTCACCCCATGAATTTGTTAGGGCTTACTCTGCCCACCTGAAGCGATCTGGCAAGGTAATGCACATGTACATACACACAATGTATGCCTCTGTATGTATTTGTACTCGTATTTGCACATATACGAGTCTGCATTTAAGTTCGGTAAAATGGGTTTTGAATTTGGTGGCATGGGTTGATAAAAGTTGGTTATGTTTAGTTCTGAATCGGGGATGGCTTTGGTGGTTGAGCCTGTAATGTTAAGTTGCTTATAGTGTTAGTGATCTAATCTTAGTATTTGATTTGAAGTTTCCGCTTGAACAATTTGGTATTGGATTTGTTGATATGCAATGTGTTTTTGCAATGGTGATATGCGTTGGTAGGAAGCTGTGAAAGTTTTGGATTTCATATGTATGATGATGATATTCGATTGGATTTAAGTAGAGTAGATGGTGCGTAACAAGTGATGTGGATTAAAATGCTTGGAATTGGTTTACGTGGAATTATGGCGTCTCTTTGTGTTTAGGTTGCGGAGGAAAGGGGTGTGGGGAAAAGTTAGCTGTTTTTCATTCGTATTATCTTGATATCTTAATGTGGATTGAAAAGTTCGGAATTGTGTTGTTTGGAATTATGACTTCTCTTTGTTTTAGGTCGAGGAGGAAAGGGGTGAAGGGAAAAGGTCTCTGTTTATCTTGAGTGTTTTCTTTCTCCTTAAAGAAATGAATTGTCTCACTGATGAAAAGTCAGTACTAGTACTTGCATTAAATACAGAAGTAGCAACTTCAGATGATTTTATGGAACCGAGGTGACAGAGTCAGTTTATGTTTCCATTAGTCTCTTAGTTAATCTTTAATGAGAGCTTGCTCTTATGGATCAGTTTTAGTAATTAGGTGAGCACTGGCTATTGACATTTTGACTATTGTTCACTGGTCTTCTGCATCATAAGGTCGGATAGTGTTGAGTAATCATATCCAAATGAAATTCTGCATAAAGTCTTTTAAGGTTGACAAGATGACGTGCATTGCTGGGTTATGAATCAGAGCTGAATGATTTTCTTTTCGAAACAGATTGAGCTGCCCCCGTGGACCGATATTGTGAAGACCGGTACATTGAAGGAGCTTGCACCATATGACCCAGACTGGTACTACATTAGAGCTGGTAGGCCACTCTCCCTCTCCCTCTCCCTCTCACTCTCCCTTTCCCTGTGTCTTTTATGTATTTGCAGATGAGCACTCCTGTACAACATAATTTGTGTACCAATAATAGTTGTAATATGAATTGTAACCACAATATTTAATCTTATTATAGCCTCTATGGCAAGGAAAATTTACTTGAGAGGAGGCCTTGGTGTGGGGGCTTTCCGTAGAATTTATGGAGGGAGCAAGAGGAACGGAAGTCGTCCACCCCATTTTTGCAAGAGCAGCGGTGCTGTTGCCCGACATATTCTACAACAGTTGCAGCAAATGAACATCATTGAGATTGACCTCAAGGGGTGAGTTTCTGAATCTTTGAGCCTGCATTCTCCTAATATCTGCATTATATTTTGCACAAACATTACATCTTAATCAATAGCATTTTGTGTTCTGAACATTTCAAGTAAAAGTTCATGGAAGATTCTTGACATTTCTTTCTCCATCCACAATTCAATTTTCCCTGAGATCAGTTCTTGTGTTGTATCAGTGGAAGAAGAATCACTTCAAGCGGTCA
>JANTPM010000001.1:31132260-31144017 GCA_025434745.1 Erythroxylum divaricatum
ATGGAAGTAGAAGAAGGTTTTCTGAAATATAAAACATTACCAGAGCATGATCATCCTGCTATATATATATATATATATATATATACGTATGTATATATATAGTTCAGTGACTGTGAGAGATGAGAGCAACATCAGTACCTTTCTTGTTGTTCTCAAGAACAGGAGGAGGGCACCGTTCTTCCTCTCCCCAATCATGTGTTGGAGTCCATGTGTTCTGAACGATGACAGGATATTCAGTTACCTTGTCACCTAGAATCCTGACATTATAGTGCAGAATTATGGGATGTTCCAGGACTTCTGGAACTGATTCTCCAACTAAATCGATCCGAAAACTACCAAGTAGACCATTGGGAATGCCAATTATCGTAATTGCAGAACCCTGTATAAGGCCACAAGGAATACGTAGTTTATAACCATCATCGTCAGAACTTGTAGTGCTCATTTCATTAAGAAACTGTGCACATTGTTCGTCTTGCATGGAGCTTCCATTACTACTATCTTGTTTTGCATTTTCTAAGAAATCCCTGAGACTCTTCCATGCAACCTGAGCTTCTCTGATGGCCTCCATGGCATTAGGTAAACCTTGTGAATAATTAACGATGTGTTTCATGTGATTCCAAGCCTGAAATGAGCCCTGAACTTCATCGGAGAAGTTCGTTTCAACGAATAGATTAGAGAGCAGTGAATGAGCAGAAATCACTTGAGTTTCAGGTTCTGAGCTACGAACTGCAGGTGGAGCTTGAACCTGAATCCATTCGAGAGGATCGGATTGGTTTATAAAGATAGGACTCGTCACGATACTTTTTCCGATCGAACTTCTTCTGACAGAATCCCTCAGAACTAGTAACATAATCAGGGACATCGTAAGAACACCACCGATCCATTTCTTCATTGTTTCGTCAGAGAACTTGAAGCTTCACATCAGAAGCCTCAGATTTCAGAAATTCCTATTTGATTATGCTCAAGGTCGAGTTTAAACCCGACATTCTCTTTAGACCTACCAATCATGATAACCCAAGAATCAACATTTCAAAAGGCTTACCAAAAACTCCTCAAAATCTTGAAAAAAATAACACAGAAAAAGCAGAACAACAAAAACAGAACCAAACTGCATCAGAAGAACTCCCAAGATCAGAGAACGTCATGATCAAACAAGTAGAGACAGAGGTTACCTGCAGTGTGTCAAGTTGCAGAGAACAAATGGAATTCCGAGAGCTCCAGAAGAAAGGCATATTAGATACCTGGAGTAACGTTGAATAGATTGAAATAGTAAAGAAATGGAAAATACAGATCGATTCGGTTTGGTGGGTTATGTTCTTTGTTTACAAAGTAAACTAAAACACACTTGAAGTGTACGCCAAGGGCAGTTGTTGCCGTTGGCTGTTGTTTCAGTTGTGGCTGTTGTTTCTGAGTCCGGATCGTCTGTCCATTATTACTCTGTCCAATTCTGTCTAATTTTAAAACGGCGCCGTCTTCTTTACAAATTTTGCATCGCTGTCTTTAAATCCAGAGGCGCCTGTGGGACCCACCCACAGGCGCCGTTTTCTTCCAAGCCGGCTACGCCAGAATTTGCGCCTTTCTTTATAAAAGCTTATTCTTAAAAGTAGTAATACTAAACGGCGTACCACTATAATTAGTAATTTTAGATTTTTATTTCTATTGTTATTTTTATTCTTAATAGCTAATTATATTATTATTATTATTATTATTATTATTATTATTATTATTATTAATTTAATTTTATTTCTATTTTTTTTATTGCGTAAATAAGTTAATTGGAAACAGAGTTTTTTCTTATTCTTTAAAAAATCTTATTCTTAAAATAAGTAATAATAATAATAATAATAATAGAAATTCATTTATAGTATCGAATTTTTTATTATTATTATTATATTTAAATTTTTTTGTATTATTATTTTATTTATTATAGACATTTTTTCGGAATTTTACTAATTAAATGAATTTCTATTATTATAATTACCGTTAATTTTTATTATTAACCCATTGCTGTTAATTTTTTTTTAAATTTAATATTTTTATTATTATTACTTTATTACTTCGTGTGATTATTACTATTATTATTATTACTATTATCCATCGTAAATATACTAATGAAATTTGGTTATATTATAATAATTAGTGTTAAAAATTATTAATAAATTTATTGTGCAGTATTTATAAAATTATTATCTATTATTACTATTAAAATCCTTATTAATAATATTACTGTTAATTTGATTTGTAGTTTTTTTAATATTATTAAAAATGTTTATTATTATTGATAACACTAATATTAATATAAGTACATAACAGCAATATTTGTAATATTTATACTTCTGAACTTGTGCAGTTTTGGGTTGTTATTAAAATTTTATAAAACATGATTGTTAAAGTGTATTTTTATTTTTATATTATTATTTATTCACAATATAATCATGTTATAGCAACAATAATATTAGGACAGGTATAAAAAAAATACGTAAAATTTATTATTAAATTTATTGTAGAGTATTTGTGCAATTTATTATGGTTATTATTATTAACATAATAAAATAAGATAATTATTTAATTGCCATTTGCATATCACTGACCATATACTTATTGTTATGTTCATTATTATTATTATGATTATTATAATAATAAGATTTCTGTTAATAATTTCTTATAATGATAACATGCATATATGTTATTATTATTATTAATTTTTCATTATGATTATATTAATTTTTTTATTAATATAATCATTCTTATTATTTTTGTAATATTTTAAAATTTTCCTGCTTTAGTTTATATACTTATTACTATATATAACAATATACAGTATATAGTCGCCCTACACTGTACAAACTTTTAGGCTGGATCGCTAGAGCGACCCTCGTCGCCCCAGCGATCCGAGCCTATGAGCATCTGTATCGCTAGGGCGACACGCGGCGCTCTAGCGATAACATCGAATCAGTTTCAGCATCGCTACGGCGACACGTGGCGCTCTAGCGATAACATCGTATGAGTTTCAGCATCGCTACGGCTACGCGTGTCGCTCTAGCGACAACTGCTATGACTGCTGTGGATCGCTATGGCGAAGCTTGGCGCACTAGCGACCACACCCTATCAGTGTCTGCATCGCTGGGGCAACGAACGGCGCACTAGCGATCACAACGTTTTAGTGTCTGGATCGCTACGGCGACGCACGTTGCCGTAGCGACAACACCCTTGTATTATTACATTTATTGGAGAGTATTATTACATTTATTGGAGAGTATTGTTGAAATTTTTAATTTGATTATTATAGCTAAATTTCTTCTTCTTCTTATTATTCTTACTGTTATTATTATTATTATTATTGCTATTATTATTATTATCATCAATCATAAATGTACTAATTCAATTAAGTTATATTATTATAATTACTGTGAAATATTATTATGAAATATATTGTGCAGTATTTATAAATTAATTATTATTATTATGATTAAATTCCTTATTAATCATAATTACTGTGATTAAGATTATTAGTCAATTTACTATTATTTAAAATGTTTATTATTATTCATAACATATTATTAATATAAATAAATAAAAGGAAACAGAGGAAAGACAAAGACAATAACATAAGTGGTGTAATTTATGAAAGTCGGAAATTCAGAAATATAAAAAAAAAACAAACCGATTCAGTATCGCACTGAACCTAAGGCGACACTGACAGCGAAACCTCTGCGTCTTCTCTACCAAAGTTCTTCCGCTGACTGCGATACCCACTGAAGAGTTCTTCCTCTGGTTGACGTTCCAGCATTCTACCACCACATTGTACGTAAGTTGTTTGTATTGTTTTGATTGGGTGATGGGTTTGGATTGAGCGAGGGATATGTTGTTCATGTGGGTTTATTATGTGGGTATTTCCGATGAATTGCATCTGGGTAATTTGTTACATTGCAATCTGGTTGTCGAATGGGTATCTCCCTTGAATTGCATCTGGGTAACTCATCAGAAATTTTTTTTCCATTGGGTATTTCATGTGGATAATTTGGTTTGGGTTTTTCGTATGGGTATTGCAGGTCGTTGGAGTATTGCATTCGGTAACTCCCTTCAGTGGAAGCCTAGTAGGTGTTTCATCTTAACGTTCTTTAGGTATGGATTGCTATTAGGATTGCTTCATTTGAAATTGTGACTCTTTGTCGTTGTGATTGATGTTTTGCATATATTTTGGTAGCTTGAAATTGGTAATTATATGACTGCATGTAGACATTTGAACCTGTAATGTTATCTGAAATAAATTTGTTTGTCCTCTTCTTTTGTTGCAGTCATATTTTTGTCCCATTAGGCTTCATGTGCGTTATTGAGTAGTAATTGGTCATTAGGATTAACTGTAGGTTGTTGTATATGCCACAAATAATAATGCACTCCAAAGAGCACTATAAATTGTAGGAAAGACAGAGTTGACAATTTGCAAACAGATACAATGATATTAGTAAAGTGTATAAGTAATTCGATGATTGCAATCAACAAGTTGATTGCTTTTAAGACAAGTTCTCTTCCCAAATATAAAAAAAGTTGTATGCTTTTCGTCAATTACACTGATACATCTTGGTCTTCTACAGCACCTATACTTATCAACATAACACACATGTTGGTATAATCATCGGTTTTTTGGATCTTACAGTATGTAGTACATAATATTTATTCATTCAATTATAACAGCCCTTAAGATACTTGCAATTGCTTGTTACGTACTCAGAACTTGGACAAAACTTAACTCATAATTCAAATCTTTCTACTTACAGACATATTACACTTCCTATGCACATCCTGTTATGAGAGCTTAGTTTTGTTACTTGTTAATGATTTCATATATAATTAGACAGTATCTAAATCACAACCAACAACAAACAAAAACATTGCATTGTTTATAGAAACATGAAGAAGCCGAAATGATGGTTGTGATCTTATTGTTCTTAATTTGTGTTCTTAATTTCTGACATATGCAGCTTCTACCGTGACAATGCCCCCTCGAAGAGCGAGACAGTCTGAGGAAAGCATCTGTTCCGAGGTGAGAGGGGACAATGCTGCAAACATTGCAAATGTCTATGATGCCCCTTTTCCAATATATTCGGAGGCAGAAGGAGAGAGGTACAGGGAACTTCAAAGTAAGAGCATTGAGGGTCCTATGTATTTTAATTTGGAGCTGCTACATGACATAGGGTTGAGAGACAAATTGATGACATTATGTCGGAGAGCTGGTTGGGAAGAATTTGTGCAAAAAGCTTGGGCCGTGACCCGTGAGTTGACACTAGAGTTTTTCACATCTTTGAGGTGGGTGTCACGGCGACCGCAGAAATTGTGGTTTAGGTTACGCGGGCGGGTGTATTTTCTGGATCGGATGGTGTTACAGTCCGTTTGTGAGTTTGCGGAGCACGATATTGAAGATGGGCATCCGAGTTTCAGTGTAAATGCGTACTGGAAACATTTAACAAACTTGGATGCGTATGATCCACACCTTGCATCCAATGCACAGATTGTGGAACCGGAATTCAAGCTGCTCCATAAATTCATGTGTGGATCTGTTTTTGGCAAACAACAAAGTATAAAATGCTCGACGAAGGAGCTTTTCTTGTTATGGTGCATGGAGCATGGACATAAGCCGAACATGTTCACATATGTATCTAAAACTTTGATGGAATTAGTGGGGAGACGGGGGAGCACCCTAGGTATGGGTTATTTACCATGTGCAATAGCTCAGGTTTATAGGATTGATGTTAGTGACCTTGACAAGCTGCAATATCACTATTTCGATGTAGCATACCTAACACGGTGTGAGATTATAGACGGGACAACCTTGCAGCTACGAGAGCCATCAACCCGTACAGCAATGAGGCGTAGGTTGGCAGCGGGAGAATCCAGTTCTAGGGGTCAGGGAGTTGATTATTGGTCTAATGTGCACGGTGTAGAATATGGTTCGGAGACTGAGGGGCAACAACGGCAACCACGGCATCAGTCGGAACCTAATGTGGCCACGATGCACCAACAGATGCTACATAACCAAAACCTCATGCATGTATACGCGCGCAAAACAGCGGACCAATTTCAGTTCATTAAGGAACATATGGTAATAATGCACCGGCAATTAGTAAATCTGAATGCGCGAGTGGTGGCTATTGATGACCAGCTGGAATACTTGGACAACAAATGGAGAAAGGCTTGGGAGGTCCAAGGACTGGATGTGCCATCTCCAACCGGATCTGATGGAGATGATCGACAAATGGATGGCGCAGACGCTGCATCCGGCTCCAGTTCGCGAAATGCGGAGGTATGAAAGTTTTGCTGCTTCATACTGTTGATTCTTAACACTCTCTGCTTTTACACTTGCCCTTTACACTTGTTCCGGTTTATCTTCTTCAGCTTATTCCAATTTGTTGCATTAAGTAGCAATACATTTTCAACATGTAGCACAATTGGTAAACGTTTGCTCATTCTGAATCACTTATAACATGTTCCTGCATTGGCGCGTATTGTTGCAGGATTAACTTTTGTTCAAAGGAGCGTAAACGTTGTCAAATCTGCTGTCAAGAAGAGGAACATACTAGGAACATATTAATCTAATCGTGTAAAACATAATCTAATCCCATGCTTTGCATTATCTCCCTTTGACCGTGTACTCACTTGCTTTTTGCTTTGGTTATGATGTAAGTTAATAGGTGACGTGGGCAGCAATATAGCTACAAGGGAAATTGAATAAAACCTGCCAAAAAGGATTCCATCATCTTACAAACGTGATTCAGGAAGAATCAATGCATTAATATACCAAAACAACAATAATACATTGGTTCCTTTCAAATTTGATAAATTAAACCACTTTTCTTATTTTCTTTCTTTGTCCTCCGTTTGCTTTTATGTACTTATTTTAATAATATGTTATGAATAATCATTATAATAATAATAATAATACTAAATATCAAATAAACAGTAATAATGTGAATAGGGAATTTTATAATAATTATAATAACAAATTTATAAATACTGCGTTTATAAAGTTAATAATAATATATCACGAATTATCATAATATAACTATATTTAATTAGTATATTTACGATTGATAATAATAATAAGTTTGAAGTATATAAATGTAATATATGTATTTATTTAACATGAATAATAAAAACATACTTTTATCAGTTTACTGTTAATTATGATCATTAATTTAATGCATAGCTTGAAAAAAATTTCTATATTTTTATTATTACGAATAAAGTAGTTTATTACATTAATAATTTGTTAAATGTAATTTTAACTACAACATATAATTTAATAGTTAACAATTACATACTCAAACCAAAAATCAACACTGGAAAACCACAATTGATGCCGCCACAACCTTTCCATACAACTTTAATGTCATAAAGCAATGAAGATTGACTTGAACATTATAAGCTAAGCAAATTAAGGTTGTTTGAACACAACTTCGACAAAGATAATTTATTTTACAAATTAAGGAAGAGTATAATGAGGTGGTTCGTACTTACATCATTATCATAATGATTGTCTACAAGTACAGAACTTTTCCTCGCAGAGGCAACTCCCACATTTGCCAATGGAAATACCAAGTGTTATATTGTTAACGTCTTCCATATTTCCACTTCCAAATGTTTGTTGTGCCTGGAAAAATTATTTCATGTGAACTCATTCAAACAAAACAATACATATCATTCAATTATGGAACATTATTCAACTTCAGACACAAACTGTGGCGTATTTACCCTGAGTAAATCAGTCATCCGCATTGCCGGTGGGATAAGAAGATGTATATTCTGCTGACTTGGTCCAACAGCATTCACCTTACATGGTTGACGACTCACAGGTTAACAACACATGACATGGACAAATGTAGCAAACATTATAAACACTCCTATGTTTAAAAAAGCATACCTGCGACAATGTTGGAGTTTGATGATGAGTGTATGCCATTGTTGACTTATCGAAATGAACACGTATTGCCTGCAATTTGGAAGACATGGAAGATTACTCATGACCTTGTCATGCCTCCAAATTTAGAATGCTAATAACACTCCTATTGTGCAGGCTTGCAAAGAGTACGATGAACAATTGGGTGTGGATTCATGCATTAAACTCTTTGAGCAGTTTAAGTCCTATGAAGGATTGTATTTCTGTTTGGGTTTCTATTTGAGGTCCAAGTACCCTAGTTTTTCAATAACTGTATTGTTATGCTTTGTTCTTTTAGTCAGGAGACAAAAAAATTTTTATAGAGGCCAAATAATTCATAAACTTGTCAACTTCAAAAGCATCCTCGTGTGAAATGATTTTTGGTGAGGCACATAGCTTCAATTTAGTGGAGGAGGTCTCTGTAGTGTTATAGTTATTCTAGTCAAATTAGCTCTTTTTAAAAAATTCGTATTGATATTTAAGGTAGAATTTTAATAAATTTTCTTCAAACTGTTCATGCACTGATAGAAATTTCTTTTGAACTACAACACCATATTATAACCGTTAGCATTTGATTTTGCTTTGACGAAACCTGATGTTGGGATTTAATGCTAGTGATCTGTGATTTATTTTAACAGCACCTTCGCGCTTCCAGCAAATGGCATTAAACAAAAACACATTTGGAAGTGAAACATTTCGGCCATGGGAAATCTGGTAACATTGCTTGCACATAAGTAACAACAATAAATATTAAGATTATTTCTATTATTGTTAGTTAACTTATTATTTATATTATTATTGGAATTACTATAAGTTCATTGTTCGTAAATTTTTTATTGATTTTATTTCGATTATTATCATTACTGTTAAATAATATTATTAAATTTAGTAGCGCAGTATTATTAAAATTTATTATTATCATTATTAGTAAATCCTTATTAATATTAAATATGATTATTATTATTATTGTTGCTGTTATTTTTAGTTGCAGCATTATTATTATTAATGATATTTTCATATTTGTTAGTATTTATAACATATTATAAAAAATTTATGATGTTATTATTATTATTACCATTAATATTTAGCTAACAACCAAATGAAAAATAATCAGGAAAATAAACATTTTTTAATATGAATTTTAAATACATTATTTCGGATATTCACTGTTAACACCTGATTATTAAATTAATGCATAGTATTTATTGGTAATAATATTTATTATTATTACCAATAAACTCGTTATTTACATTAATTTTTATTTAATTTAGTTTTAACTATTAAATCTATTTTAATAGTTAACATTTACATAATCAAACCAAAAACCAACCTGATCCTTGTTATTGGAGATGCCCTTCTCCATCTGTTGGTTCCCTTGTTCTTCATCTTCTACGTGTGAAACCAATTACGTCCTTGCTTTCCTAGTCATTTGGGTTCCATCCTCCTTCTTCTCATTGCAGAGGATGAAGTAACACTGAATAACCTCACATCATGCAGCCATAACTTTTCATTCAACTTTAATATCATAAAGCAATGAAGAATGACTTCACATTATTATTATTATTATTCATCAAATTAAATAAATACCATATTTGTATTTATTAGCAGTCAAAATATTAATTACTATTTATTGAAGTTTGTTATTATTATGTCTAAGTATTAGTAATATTATTATTATTGTTCTTATATTTATTATTATCTTTAATATTTTTATCATAATAATTATTATTATTATTATTATGTGCGATATGATCATGAAATAAATTCATTATATTCATTTCTATTATTATCTAAATCTTTTGATAATCATAAATATTATTATTATTAAAATTATTATTATTATTATTATTATGAATTTATTATTATTATTCATATCTTATTATTATTATTCATCAAATTACAAAAATTAATTTATTATATTATATTATTATTATTGTTATTATAATAATAATTCTGAATAATAATAATAACAATAAGTACTTTAATAATAATATTTAATAGTTATTATAATAATGGAAATAAGCTCAAATAATAATAATAATAATTTCATTATTAATAAGTATAACAATACGAAATTGAAAACTAATTTATTATAGTCATTATAATAATGGAAATAAATTAAATTAATAATAATAATGATATTATTATTATTATTATTATTAACATTAATAATAATGATAGTAATAACCAAATAAAATTAAATAACTTAATAAAATGCCTACACGTTGGTGTACGTGCTCGAGCAGATGGTCCTTGTGGCTTGTTCTAAAGTGAATGGGTTGTAGTTGAAGTCAATTGTGGGTTGTATTTGCTTCCCGTTGTCTCCTTCTTCTACGACATTTCAAACACAAACCAAATACTCCAACTGGTTGTTAATAAAATGTCATTTGAAGGTATAGCACGAGAAAAGAAGTCTCAAATTTAGGCGTTGCTGACCTACACAATTTTTTTATTCAACTATATTAATTTGTTATTGTAATTCTTATATATTAATATAAACGAAATAATTTTTATTTCATGAATTAATTCGAATTAATTTTTAACTTTTGTATAAAATATAGTCCTATTCAATTAGTATTGAAAGTCTTTAACTTTTATTCAATTAATTGTTTTGACAATCTACTGCTAATTAAAATTTGCAACCTCAAAATTCTGATCTATTTTTTATTACATTTACTAATATAAGGGGAAACTACTACTTTGTATTAATCGCAGTTTATATAATAAGTGAAGAATTAAGGACTCACTGAAAATATAAGTCCACAAACCAAATATTATTAACATCAATAAAATTGAAAGTCACATTGATTATATACTTCAATCTTAGATGTTCAGCTAACAAGCAAATGCAAAAACCTGAGGCATCGTCCACACAAACAACATTAAAGACAAAAATATTTGAACAACAACTATTCGTGGGCACATCCCAACAACAACATTAAAATCTGTGGGGCTGAAGCTTTAAGGCCCTTTAGATCACCTGTCACTTAACCAAGTTAGTATGGACAAGCATGGTTGCAATAAAGCATAATGCTATCCCGCATGGTTTAGTCAACTGAATAGATATACCACATGTGATTGTCCTGTTCTGTGCTACTTCATCCATAATGCGCATAAGTTCTAACCAGTCCCCTACAATACTAATAACGATCACGATGAGGAATTGACCAGCAAATAGAACAGCAAAATAAAGTTCCAAAAAAACCCACTGAAGCCATATTAAAAAATGCCCACACGACCAATCCACTATATTTCCTACCACACATCACAGCAGTACAGTCGACACGCTAACACCGCATACTGAACCTATTTATCCTTGTGCTAACTTCTATAACAGAAACGTTCAGAAAAAGAACAAGTTCAACTTGCCTCCCCAAGGATAGAACCCTGGCTTGCTTCCTTCATGATGTATCCAAAGCAGATTTCCGTGTCTTCTCATCCTGATCTCCGCTGTCTTTATATAATGAAGAGTCCTCTCTCTCTCATCTTGTCCCTTCGCAGAATCAGAATCCCCATCAATGTGCAAATCTGCACTCCTCTTTGCAGCTTGCTCAGCGGCCACAGCTGCCTGTATCCAGGATGAACGAGGATACACTAACACAATCAGTAGACACGCCACAGCAGAGCGAGTCAAAATAATTTTTATGACATGGTGATCACCAGACAGGTATATGGTGCTTAATACTTACTATGTTATCAGCATCATCTTGTACACACACAAAACTTTTTGGCACGAAGAAAACTCTCACAGTAGTCAGTGGACATTTGAAGACCTAAACTGCTGATATCTTCCAAATTTGCAATTCCAAATGTCTGTTGCGCCT
>JANTPM010000001.1:31150776-31168984 GCA_025434745.1 Erythroxylum divaricatum
TTTAAATAAATTATTTAATAACTTATAATTTCTTCCTTTTATTATTATTATTATCATTATTATTATTGTTATTATTATTATTAACTTTTTTATTATTCTTATTGATATTATTATTATTATTGTTAATTTTATTATAAGTATAATTATCATAAATTTTTTAATTATTATTTATTATTATTATTCACCATTGACATTTCACGAACAGCTAAATATAGGAGTAATTTTAGATATTCTACAAATTTAAAAATAACTAAATTTTATGATTATCTATTTTGTATAATTTTTTTAACAAAATAAAGTAAGAATCTATTACCAAAAATAGATGAAAAATAAAATAGTCATTCCTCTCGACCAAACACCTCATTAGAGTAATAATATATTGTATTATATCATAATTCTTTCCTGGGGAGGTAAAATTAATTTCAAACTTAAAATTTTAAATTTTAAGTTTAAATTTAATTTAAATTTTAGTGTAAATAAATTAAATTTTAAGTTTAAATTTGATTTAAATTTTAGTGTAAATAAATTTATTCTAATGACGATTAAGGTTGACAATTCAACTCGGTTTAAGATTGATAGGTTAGGCTTGAATTGATCCGTCTACCAGTTAAAATTTTTTTAGCCCTACCAAAAACGACAAGGCGTCTCTACTTTCTAAATTTTGAAAAAATTAATAAATCAAGTCAATCTCGGCTACCAACGAATCTGTGAATCGGTAAGTCCCACAAGTCAGGTCAGTTTGGCAGATCCATTGACGTCGTTGGCGACGACTTCGGTTGTACAAGAGTCAATTTTAGCTTTTCCAGTGTGTCTCCTTCCGTCATGAATTTCAAATTGTTGGCTAAAAAGTTGATATTTTTTATTTAAAGTATTAGATAAAAGACAAAAATGGAAACGATGGAGTAAGACAGGTCTTAATGAGACAAAATTGTAATAAAACATAAACAAATACTTTAATTTCCCCTTAATTATTTTATTACACAATTGTTAAAGGTTATTGACTTTCAAGAAATATTATATGTCTTCCAAAATTATAAATTTTCCAAGATTTTATACAATTACATCATAATTATTATGTATTTCTCTATTACGTAAAAATAAGGCTGAATATTATAAGATCTCTCTAATTCTCGTCCCTTAATAAGACTTCAAGTAGGTGTTGATGATTATGATATCATAACTGATATATCTTAAGCTCATTTCTAAAGCTATATTATAATTGGAGTTAGACATACAAGTATAGCTAGAATTGGTAGTGTTAATGATCAAAATAACATTTCATTATAATTTAAGGTCAGTACTTTGTAAATTGTATATTTTCAAATTTAAAATTAAGTGATAAATTTAATCAAGCTATCTTTTTTCTTTAAAATAACTTTTGCAGTAGAAAAAAGTACTTTTGGAATTTCCAAAAGTTGAAACAAACAGGAGCTTCATATTCAATTAGTCAATTTTTCAAAGTGTTGAAGTAAATTATAGTTTTCTTTATTACGACTCGAATCTACCATCTCTTAAAAATTCTATTTTCTTACCTAATGACTCATTTTTTCAAAGTGATAAGTAAATTGTAGTATTGTTTATTACGACTTGAATGGACAATTTCTTAAATTAAAATACCGAAGAGATTTAATCATAAGAGATTTAATCATAAACTTAGATAATTTTAAGGATTTGTCAGTATCAAAAAGCCTTATATTGTTGATATTTCAGTCGATCAACTTTTTTGTTGAAGTTAGGATCTTGTTTGTTCTTCGTGAGTTAGCATATAAAGGAGTTCGTGCTATAGAGAAAAGAATAAAACAGAGTATTTGATAGTGAGAGAACAATTGTTTCTCACTCTATTTTCAATGTTAATTCCGTAACTCCAAAGTACTTAAATACAATTTCACTGTTAACAAAAAAACAATTCGTACATACTAAGCTAATGACTAATCATCTACAGTAACTACTATAGTAAGATACATAGAATCTCTACACGTGCCAGGGACTTCAGAACCAGTTTGTTCTATGGTTGTCTTAAGAATTTCTAAGCAACATCAGGCTAAACAGATAGGACTTAGGCTCAAGATGCACAATTCCAGCACATGGGTCGCCTTCTAATCGGACATATAAACTCCGGAAACTGAAACCAACATTTAATATCCTCCTGCTTTTCTCACTACAACCGAACTTGGTACCATTGAACTGATCCTACATCTCCATCAATCTGAAGTTCACAGACAGAACTTACTAAGAAAGAAACAGCATCATCAATGGATTCAAACCTTGCAAGGTCTGGGGGCAGAGACTTGGTTGGCCAGTTCTCGAGATAACCTTTCAATTTGGCTTTTAACTCTTCTTCTGAAACAAACATCTCGTCTTGTCCTGGCTCCAATAGTACATATGTATCACTCCGCTGATGTATCCTTCTCCTCCTCATCGCACAAATCTGATATAACCATGAAGTGAGTTACATATAAGGAAAATTGTTCGTTGATTCACAGAAGTGATATGAAGATGAAGTGAGATTCCATATTTCAAACGCACTTGAGTTAGTTTAATGTCTTTCTAAACTCTTTAAAAACCTTTGATTGGAGGAAATTAATCCAATATGAATCAATTCATTGAACGTGGTCCAATTTCTGCTCAAACCCTTTCGAAACCCATAAATTTGCTTCCTCTCCTGACACAAAACACAGAAAGAAGTGTCTCCAGGGAAGAATGTTTTACCTTCAGGGAATCAACATGAAGGTCCAGGAAGCTAAAAGCACTGTTCTTGCTTTTTCTTGCCAAGTTTGCTCGGATAAATGTTGCAGAAGTCACCAATCTGCACAATTTATCGTCTGCGAAGAAGACAGACGTCAGTAATTTGAGCACTGTTTATGGGATTTAAGCATTTCCTGTGCAGATAAGCTCTGGTTAATGCTTGTATGTGCTTGAGAGAGAGATTCAAGTTCTCCCAGGTTCCTTTCTTGATGAAACGGGTGATTAATACCAAGTTGGAAGCTTAAAGGATGAAGTTGTATAACTTACAGTTTAAAGCATTAGTTCCAGTGGTTTGTAGCTGCTTCTCAAAAGTTGCCTCCATTGAAACGCCACGACCTGGAGCTCGAAGCATGTCTTAGTTTCTTCCCTTTTTTAACCTTCTCAGGAATTTCTTTTTTGCAAATAGTCATATTGTAGAGATAGGAAACTAAGCTGAACCTCTTCTTTTTTTAATCTTATCCTCACTTCTATATTTACATTAGCACCATTTTCTTCTTATTTAGATATCATTTTAATTTAATTATAAAAATTTTTAACTGATTAATGTTTTTTAAATTTTTGGTTCAATTTATTTTAATAATTTTTGATAAAATTGGTAAATTAATTAATTAATTATGAATTTTTGTAAACTAATTAATTTTTAAAACTAGATTAAATTTTTTATAATTTTTAAGAAGTAAATATTATTAATTTATTATTCCAATTTATTATAAATTTTGAAAAAAGCGTGTTATCTAATAAAAATTATTTTCTTAACAAAACAAAATCAACGTTATTTTTACTATTTTTGCAACCAAAAAATAACCTTCCAAACTTTCTTTCCTTAAGTCACTAAAAATGATTGGAAGTTGTAGAAACAGATAATCACAAGGTAGTCAAAACCTCCTTCATTACAGATAATCATGTTGACAGCACCGGTTCATTACATAGTTCCAAGCATCTGTTACAAGTTAATAACGAAAAGGATATAGTTGGTTGCAAAATTTTTCTTAAAAATTGACACCAAATTCGGTATTCGTTGCCTGAACATCACCTGTCTTTGAGTAACTGAATATTCTCGAGGTTTTATACGTGTTTTTCTGGGCTCAAATCACTTCTCATTCTTGGCTTTTTCTTGGCTCCAAGTTATTTGGAAGAACCTGGATTGATACTTGGTGGCTATCACATCATCATCTGATCAAGTCTCGTAAGTTTCTCATGTGTTCAATTGCATTTCTTTGATCTTAACCTGCATGCTCTAGTTTGCTGAGAATTGTTATGATGTATCAGAAAATGGATCGGATTGGAAGTCATAAAGATGAAGCTGTGACAAGTTCTGGTGGTAGTGACAAGCAGTTAACAGGCTCTGAGGATAAAGACAGTGAAGCGGGTGTTTTTGGTCGACAGGAAAGTTTCAGGTCGAATTCTTCATCAGAATCTGCTGATAATTCCAGAGAAGAAATGGACTTACATGGACCTCTAGCTTCACCAGTAAGACCTACAAACCAATTGATAGGTCAGACTGGATATGATCCCAATCGAATTCCATCTTCAGTTTTTGGTACCAAGCCTGGAAATCAAATGGAATGGAGTGTTGCTTCCAATGAATCACTTTTCAGTATTCACATGGGAAACAATAGCTTCTCTATAGATAATGGGTTCATGTTCTATAAATCTGGAGAACTTGTTGCAGATGACATGAACAACATCCCACCAAGCACTGAAATTTGTAATGGTGTAGACAATTTGAAGAAGAAAAGTGAAATTCTGCAGAACCAATCGAAACTGGCAGAAGAAGAATCCGCTAAAGCAAAAACTGAAACTTCAGAGAGTTACACCACAGAAATTTCAAAAGTTGAAGACAAAAATCCAAGCCAGGAAAGGCTAGCTCCTGTGGAGGAGATACGAAACTCTACCAGCAGCACCCATTCTTTCAAATTCCCAGTGTAAGTTCCTCAAGTTTATGCTCAAGCTTTGATCCATCATAGTGTCTTTAAGCCTTACTATTGGAGATTGTGATGCATTTGGTTTTTACAGATTGGATTCAGATATGGTAAGCAATTCATCAGCAAAAGTGCTAATGGTAGAGAAACAACCTTCTCGAAAGCAATCACAACAGGAGTCATTGCCACAATCACCTGGAACAGCCCCAGAAGCTACAAAGAGCAGTTGGCTGTCTCGATTCTCTTGTTGCTCATTTGGGTGCTGACTGCTCAGGGAAAGGCATGCATTGTGGATGGTTCCATTCCATTAGGCATCAAATTACCTCGTATCACCTTAATCTGTTACTGGGTAGATTATGAATAAAGGTTTAAATCATTGTGCCTGTAGGAAGAGAAACTTGAATGGTTATGTAAAAGATGGTGTTTCAGTATATTGATTGACGAAATTTCCAAGGAGAAACTGATCATGTCTTGCCTTTTTTTTTTGTTTCTAATTTCCAATTTGTGAACTTCTGCAAAAATAGAGAATTGCAATGCCCCTGTACTTTACCAAACTTCTATTTATTTCGTGCATGCTTGGATGAAAGTCGGTGAACTTTTCTAAAAAGAGTCTGCTAATTGATTGTTTGACTATCTTTTAAAAAAATATTTTTGAAGAGCTTCATACTATAACTTGTTTGGCAACACAAAAATAAAAATTACTTTTAATTTTAACCATATTTTATTTCGTAATAAAAATTATTTATGTATATAAATATTATTTAAAATATATTAAACAATATCTAAAACACAATATATTAATTATTATATAATTTTAAATCATGTAAAATAAATAAAAATATATCTAACTAAATCTTTTATATATGTTATAATATAAGTAAAATTAATATCAAAAATAAATATTAAAATATATATAATTAAATAATATTATATAAATTTTAAAATAAACTTGAAGATGTGTTTGTGAAAATTGTGGGAAATATGTGTAAGACATAAAAATAAATAAGACTAAAAAATAAGCTCATTATTTGATATGAAAAATCTACTTAAAAATATATTTTGAAAAACTTCAATTTTGAATTTTTCAAAAAATTATATTCTAACTTCTAAAAAAGTTATTTCTATTAAAAAAATACTTTTAAATTTTATAATAAAATATTTAATTTTTTTTAAAATAACTTTTACAGTACAAAAAGTGCTTATTCTATTTTCAAAAGTTGAACTAAACAGAAATCAATTTGATTAGACCTATCACTATTTGAATCCAATCCAACCCTTGACCCATGACATGGCACGGCCTTAATACTCATACGAAGTAAATGATTGTTAAGAGAAGTAATCCACCGTCTTATCCTTAATTAAGCATACTTTATTGGTTAACCATAAACGACGTCACCTACTTGTCACGATATCGTAAGATCGTAGTATAAGATTGTAATCTTATAAAGATTAAGAGAGAATGAGTGAGATGAAAAGAGACTTGCTTTATATCTAAACGTGGAGATTAGTCTCTAAAGCACCCTAAAGTGATCTTCTAAGTAGATTTCTAAAAATCTACTTTACATTAAAATATGGTTCTTTGTTTGTGACTTTTTCTTATGCTAAGCAAAGTGACAAAGTCATAGTAGGTCCAAGCATTTGAACTACTTGGATTGAAAAGTCATTTGGCTTTGCTAATTTTGATTTTCGAAGTTAACGGAAGGTTCGTTTTAATTTTTAATATTTCAGAGTTTTATTTTAGAAATGAAAGAATTTACGGTTGCTATCTTTTAGAAGCGCACTGAGTAAATCTTTAGATGTTAATAGCTTGCAAATCACATCAGTCAGGTGCTTTACACTAAGTAAGCTCTATCGACATGCTCAATCGAGAAAGCGTAGATAGGAAAAATTTGAACACAGGATCTTTTAGCCTCGTATTTCTCCACTCCACCAACTCAACTATCCTTTAAGGGGCAAGAGTAACTTTTACTTATTGCTTCAAAATTCTCCTTTTTTTTTAGTTGTATATACGATAATTTAAATTTTATTTATTTCTTATTGATTGTGATGGTAGGAATAAAAATGCCTAATAAATATACATGATTCAATTATGTTTTGATTTTTAGTATAAAAATTTGGAATATTTTAAAATTTTAAGTGATTTAATTATTACAATAACAAAATCTTAAATTTTTAGCAGTTTCTACCAATTTTTCTTAGGTGACAATTTTTTTAAGTCAAGGGTCTATATTAATCATATTAATAATTGAATTAACTTTTAAAGTATTTGAAATCTCAAATCTATTCCAAATAATATTATGTAATTTTATTATTTTATTCTAAAAACATCACTTTTATTCTAGATTTATTAATATTTTAAAAATCGAATCGTTTCAGTTGATTTAACAATAAAAACCTTAAACAAGCTAATTTTATGAGTTGGTTTTCAAATTTTCGGTTTGATTTAGTTTAATGATCTTTGTCGTTAAAAATTGATCAGTTTATTAATTAGTTGGTAAGTTTTCATAAACTAATAAGTTTTTATAAAATTAAATAAACGATTAATTTTTATTTAACAGTATCATTTTAATTAAATTTTAAAATTTTGGTTGGTAAGAATAATTTTCTTCAATTAATTTCTAAATTCTTTATTTTTATTCAATTTTTAACTAATTTTATAGTTGTTTAATACTGATTGTCTCTTTTAAATTTAAAAAATATTAATGATTTTTAATAAATTTTTTACAATTATTAATAAATTTTGTTTAACTTTTTAATTATTTTTCTTAACAAGAAATATTTTCTTTGACGATATTCTAATATTTTAATTCTCTAAGTCAAGTTTTGAAAAGTAAAGACCCAAACTTGACCTATTCGGTCCAGTGTAGTATTGATAATTTTTTATTAAAATCATTTTTTAATTCAAACTAATACAAATAAAAGCTCCTTTTTTTATTTTAGTTTTAAAATAAAAATAAAGACAAAAAAGAAGTTGGTCCCACAGCTACCTTCTGGAAGGAGACAGACACCTTACACAGGGCCACGTTTTCAACTTTAAGGAATCTTTCTAATCCAGCTTTTTAGATTTCTTATTTATTTATTGTTACTGTCATTAATTCTTAACCCTACCATAAACCCAACCACCACGAGGCCTTAAATTGACCGGTCAGATTGCATTTATTGACCGCTTCTGGACCCCATCTCCCAGGTCCCACCCCTGTATAAACGACATGCAGTATATTAAAAAAAATATATATATATATATATAAATTACAAGAAAGAAGAAAATTTTAAGTAAAGATATATATTCACTCTTATATAAATAAAAAACCCTATTTGTTAAATTAAATACAACAAAAACAAAAATTTCCCTTTTAAGGCTCTATGTTTATCAATATTTGAAAATTTGTTGAGAATTAAATTGATAAGACGAAGTTTAATTTAATAGTTAAAATTGATTAAAAATTAAATAAATTTAAAGAATTTAAAATATGATTAAAAAGATTATTTAAATATAAGTTTTAATTAAAAAATTATTAAATAAAAATTAGTTAATTTTTATTTTTTAGAATTTATTAATTTATAAAATTTTAATTAATTAATTAATTTTGAACAATAAATTTTTTAAAATTAATCAAAATCGATCCTGACCACAGAATTTTTTAATCCTTATTTTTTTATAATTTAAAATTTATATTATAATAATATAATTACTTATTTAAATAATATATTTTTATTTTAAATTTTTGTGAGAGAGAACAAAAAGGTGAAAAAAGAGAGGAGCTTTTGTCTAAAGTGCTCTCTCTACTGTTGAACTCTCGCTCCTTCTCTCTCTATCTTTCGTTCTTCTCTCTTTGTTTCTCTTCTAAGGAGGACCCCCAAAATTAGGGTTAGGGTTATCAGTGTGAGAAAGGTCCTCCCCTTTCACTCTGCAAAAGAGAAGGGGTTTAGGGTTTTGTGACTAGTGTTTTGGAGACCCTTTTTGGGGTTCTGAAATGGGTTCCTCTTGTTCTTCCTCTTTTGTCGTTAAATGGCATTCCTTTATCAGATTGAAGCTCTTCTCTCTGTTTTGGACTCTCTTTTTCTGTCTACACGCAGTGGGCTCTGGCAATTCCGACAAATCGGTGCTGCTAGAGTTTAAGAAGTCGGTGTCTGACCGGTCAGGTATGCTGTCAAGCTGGTCGCTTGTGAACTCCGACCACTGTTCTTGGGCTGGTGTCACCTGCGGCACGAACTCCCGTGTCGTGGCTCTCAACATCACAGGACAAGGACACAACAACGGTGGAAAGGCTTTGTCGTGCTCTGGTTCTGTCAGGTTTCCTCTGTATGGATCTGGAATTCGGAGAGATTGTGTTGTTAGTAATGGGGTTTTGGCTGGAAAATTGTTCCCTGTTATTGCCGAGCTATCCGAACTTAGAGTCTTGTCATTGCCGTTCAATGGGTTTGGTGGGCAGATACCTAGTCAAATCTGGGGTATGGAGAAGTTGGAGCTTCTTGATCTGGAGGGTAATTTGTTTAGTGGGTCGTTGCCAGGTTCATTTACTGGTTTGAGGAATTTGAGGGTTTTGAATTTGGGGTTTAATATGATAGGAGGAGTTATTCCCGATTCACTTTCGTATTGTGAAAGTTTGGAGATCTTGAGCTTATCGGGAAATCGAATTAACGGGTCAGTCCCGGGGTTTCTGGGTAGATTCAGGGAAGTGTATTTGTCTTTAAACGGGCTTAGAGGGAAAATACCTAGGGAAATTGGAGACCATTGTGAGAAACTGGAACATTTGGATTTTTCGGCTAATTTGTTGTTTGGAGGCATCCCTAGAAGCTTAGGGAACTGTCGGAATTTGAGGACACTATTGTTGTATTCCAATTCGCTGGAAGAAATCCTTCCACCAGAGCTTGGTCTACTTGGTAATCTCGAAGTTTTGGATGTGTCAAGAAATTGTCTCAGTGGACCAATACCTCGTGAGGTTGGAAATTGCTCAAAATTGTGTGTGCTTGTTCTTACTCATGGGTTTGATCCACATCAAGATGCTAACAGTTCAAAAGGGGATTATGCATTGGGCGAAGTCAGTTCTATAACTGATGATTCTAATTTCTTCCAAGGAGCAGTTCCTGTTGAAATTATGTCTCTTCGGAACCTAAGGATGTTGTGGGCACCAAAAACAACTTTAGACGGGAAGTTGCCCGCCACCTGGGATTCTTGTGATAATTTGGAGATAGTCAACTTGGCTCACAACTTCTTCACTGGGAACATTCCAGGGGGCTTCAGCAAATGCAGAAAACTATGGTATCTGGACTTGAGTTCTAATAGGTTTGATGGGGAGCTTATTAAGGAGCTTCCAGTTCCTTGCATGACTGTGTTTGATGTCAGTGAAAATGCATTGTCTGGTTCATTCCCTAGTTTCTACAGTAGGAGATGCCCATTGGTTCCATCTATAGATGGGTATCCCTTTGGCCACTATGATATATCATTTGCCTATTTATCATATTTTTCAAATAAATATCATCCTAGAGCAGATGGTGAAGTTTCAGTCTTTCACAACTTTGGGGGCAATAACTTTACCGGTAATGTCCAGAGTCTGCCAATTGCTTCTCCAAGGTTAGGGATGGAAACAACGTATACCTTTTTAGCTGGAGAAAACAAGCTAACTGGACCCTTTCCTGGAATGCTATTTGAGAAGTGTGGTCAATTGAAGACTTTGATTGCAAATGTCAGCAACAACAGAATGTATGGTCCGATTCCAGCTGATATTGGTACAGTGTGCAGATCTCTAAAGCTTCTTGATGTCTCTAAAAATCAGATTGTTGGGCCCATTCCTCCTGGCATTGGAAACTTGGTATCTCTTGAATCTCTTAACTTCAGTTGGAACCTTCTACAGGATCAGATTCCAAACAGTATCAGCCAAATAAAGGGTCTGAAATGCCTTTCCTTGGCTGGTAATAAATTGAATGGTTCAATTCCTTCTAGCATGAGTGAGTTGCAATCTTTAGAAGTGCTGGATCTTTCTTCAAACTTGCTTACTGGTGAAATTCCTAGTGGTCTCGCAAACTTGAAGAACTTGACTTCCCTTCTTCTTAATGACAACAAACTGTCTGGGCAGATACCCACAGGCTTGGCGAATGTATCTATGCTCTCAGCATTCAATCTGTCCTTTAATAACTTATCTGGACCATTGCCATTAGGCAACAACTACTTGAAATGCAGCAGTGTTCTTGGAAATCCCTATTTACGCCCTTGTCGTGTGTTTTCTCTAACTGTGCCATCTCCAGATCTTCAGGGAACGACTAGTCAGGGTCAGGGCTCTTCTGTTTCACCAACTAGTCAGGTGCAAGGGGGTGGGGCCAGTGGTTTTACTTCAATAGAAATAGCATCAATAGCGTCTGCATCTGCCATTGTCTCAGTTCTTCTGGCTCTAATTGTGTTATTCTTCTACACCCGAAAGTGGAAACCAAAGTCGAGAATTGCAGGATCTGCAAGAAAAGAAGTAAATCTCTTCACAGATATTGGAGGTCCACTGACATTTGATAATGTCGTGTGTGCCACTGGGACTTTCAGTGCTAGCAATTGCATCGGCAATGGGGGTTTTGGATCTACTTACAAGGCAGAGATCTTTCCTGGGTTCCTAGTTGCAATTAAACGGCTTGCAGTTGGAAGATTCCAGGGTGTTCAACAATTTCATGCGGAAATTAAAACCCTTGCAAGCCTGCAGCATCCAAATCTTGTCACTTTGATTGGATATCATGCCAGCGAGACAGAGATGTTCCTAATTTATAATTATTTGCCGGGTGGTAATCTTGAAAAGTTCATACAGGAGAGGTCAACGAGGGCTGTGAATTGGATAGTGCTTCACAAAATTGCTTTGGACATAGCTCGTGCCCTTGCCTACCTGCATGATGAATGCGTGCCTCGAGTACTCCATCGTGATGTCAAGCCTAGCAATATCCTTCTAGATGAGGAATTTAATGCCTACTTGTCTGACTTTGGTTTAGCAAGACTGCTGGGCACTTCAGAAACCCATGCCACTACAGGCGTAGCAGGTACTTTTGGGTATGTTGCCCCAGAATATGCAATGACATGCCGTGTTTCAGATAAGGCTGATGTATATAGCTATGGGGTTGTGTTGCTTGAGCTGCTTTCGGATAAGAAAGCTTTGGACCCTTCATTTTCACCTTACGGGAATGGTTTCAATATTGTTGCTTGGGCATGCATGCTCCTTCGACAAGGCCGGGCGAAAGAGTTCTTCACGGCCGGATTATGGGATGCAGGTCCTCATGATGATCTTGTGGAAGTTCTACATCTAGCAGTTGTGTGTACTGTTGACTCGCTCTCTACCAGACCTACAATGAGGCAAGTTGTACGGAGGCTGAAACAGCTTCAGCCTCCATCATGCTAGTTACTGGATTAGGCCCTATTGATTGAGGGTAGTATTTTGCAAGTTGTAACCTCACCCCATTGTAAGTAATTTGCTTTCTTAATCCTCACCTTGGAATGCCCTTAGATAGAGATAGACTAGATATTGTCACTTGTAAAGTGTAAAATAGTTTTGCTCCAATTCTTAGATGCTGGTTCCCTCATTTGAGGATTGTACTAAAGAATCTGCGGAAAATTGCAGATATTGATCCCCAGGTATACGTGTATCTGAGTTGCATTTGTTTAAGGAAGCTATAAAATGTTTCTAAGTTTGATGACTCCATCTCATGCTTGATAACTGTTGTTTGCTCTCATCTCAGTGTAGTTACTGGAATATTTGCTATTATGATCCGAATCGTTACTGAAATTTGCTGTATCTGCAATCACATTTTCCGTGATTATCATCTGTAAGGTTTTTATGTATCTTCAATCTTTGAAGAACTTCAGAAGATGAGTTATGTTTCTTCAAAATTCATTATCATAATCTCTTTTGGTGGTTCTGATGTCCATTTCATTTCGCTTTTGTTGGTTTCACGAGTAAGGACAGATTCATAACCACTCGTACCTTCTTCCTCCTAATAGACAGATTTTAAAATATTTACTCAATGGGACCACCCTCTTGCCTACTTTTCTGTTTAAGCCATCCATGATGATTAAACTCAATAGCTCTAGTTGTATTTAGGAATGTTCAAAGACAAGATCATTTTCTACCTCATCCCAAGTACCTAAAACCATGTTATGCAAGGATAAAGGAATGGTTTTTGCTAAATCAGTGAACTGACTGAATTAGAATACCAGATAAAGAAAGTTCTCTCACTACAAAGACAAGCCATTGCAGGTAATCTTTAATGCTCTTCCTAGTTGTTCAGAAGATGAAGGTAATTGCTACAAAAGCGGCGAAGGGTTGACGACTATATGTCTAAGCGGGTGAGCTATATCACCTCCTCCTGCATGTTTGATAAACTCAGATGGTGAGAGAAAGCTTCCATGGCAGACACATACTATCTTCACCTCCTCACCCTTTCCATATCTGTAGAGGAAACCATCTATTCTTTTTCCGTTCGGGCCATCCCCTCTTGTAGACACACATGGCATTTCTTCCAATCCCGTGCTTGTAATCTCTTTCGTTTTGGTGTAACTGACCACATGCTTACTGTATTTGTCATCAAGTTTCACAGGACTGCACGAGTTTTCACTGGTCAGAAATTTAGGGGTGACCAACAGCTTTCGATCATGCTCGGAAAATGACTGGACACTGGCAGGGCTTGCATCTCCATATTGGTTCCTCCCTATAATGAAGAAAGACATCGGCAATAAGAGAGAGGATAGACAAGACACAAACTGGTCTATTGATGCAGATAATCACAAACTAATAATGTCTTGGAAGACCACATAAGGAAGTACATGATAGGCGATCTTTACACATGTTGGTTGGTTCGAGTCAGCTCCATACAGATTGAACAAGATATCAATTATCAACACTAACATTGTTAATATTTGCCACAAAATCATTCCGAGGTCGAGTGATATATTATTATGTACATTCATGATGGCAAGGAAATTCAATTGTACGTGAAAACAAACAATTCATGGCATATGTTTCTCGTACGCTCTCTGAGCTTTCGAATACGGAAATAAGCAAATCCGTGTTGCTTCCTGATGAGAGGTAAACAAACTTTTCACGAAAAAGTTGTGCCGCTACGATCAATTCGAGATCGTGTCGGGATTTTACTTAAGTCTCCTTTCACGTTAAACATTATAGCAAGAAGTGAATCAATGATATTACATACGAACTGCAAACTCAAACGCATCCACCACTTATCCTCACGTCTAATTATTGACAAGATTGAAGAGAAATCACATATGATTCCAATCTTAGGATTTGCATTGTTTATGGAAGACCTTCAGCTCAAGATCTTCAATGCAGATTGTATCAAGTTACTACATTTTGGTTGTTCCACACACTACAATTCTAACACTATGGAACCAGAATTCTTACAATCTCTTCACCTAGTTAGAAACAATCGCATGATGATGAAACAGAAAGGGGTTTAATTGAAGAAAAAGGAACATTTTCCCATTAAAACCATGAAATTGACCAGGAAAAGTAGAATAGAAGACAGGGAAATAATCACCTTGAACTAGGCGGCACTCAGACTCTGTTATTCCTGATGAACCAGTACCTTGTGATCCAATTGACCCTTGAGACAAAGGCACTCTCTTACAGTCCTCCCAACACTCATCTCTAAACCCTTTATACCGATCCTTCACTGCCTTCAAATTCCTCTGCTTCTCTGTTCTCTTCCTTTTAGCCTCCATCCTCCTAAGAGACTGCAACTCTTTCCTCTTCCTTGTCTCATCCTCTGTGTCTACAGGCAAAGAGCAAGCCCTCACAAGATCTTTACTCGCCACATGAACTACACAATCACCGTCATTTCCTCTAATGGTGTTAACGAAATCTGGTATTGAGCATGATTTAGTAAGCTTCTTGGCTCTTGGATCCACCCCAAATTTCCCATTCATTGAGAGTCCAAGGCTTAGCTCAACTTCATCTCGTTGTTCAGTCTCTTGATGACTCCCAGACATGAATGGTTGCAACAAATCTGCAGAAAAGCTTTTGTTGTTCATAAGGCCTCTCCACTTCGTGCCATCCAAGAACAAGAAAGTTGAAGGCTTTAGAGATATTTCTGGGTTTGAAAGATAGAGGGATACAGAACTTGTATCAGGATGTGAACAGTAACCCTACCCAATAAAGAACAAAACTTTGGAAGCCATAGCTTCAAGGAAAAGAAAAGAAAAAAAGGTTACCAAAACTTGCAGTTTCTCAATTTGAAACAAATCCCACTATCATCACCATAGCAAACAACCAAAAAGTAAACAACTTTCTTAACAAAACCTTACGGAGGGAACAGGAAAACAGAGGGATTGTTTGAAAGAGAAGCAATTGAACCACTGACAACAGGTGAAGAACAAAGGCAAGGCTGGGAGAAGAGAGAACAGAAAAGGAAATGACTGACACGCCCCTTGCAAGAGGATACGTGGAGTGCATGAAGAGGGTTAGGGAGACACGTGGCTGGGTGAAGTAGCAGATTCCAAGGAAGAGACTCAGAGTAAGAAAATAAAAATAAAAAATAAGATACAAAGAGAGAGAGGTGTCACCAACTCTTATTGTTCCTTTTATGTTTTTTTGTTTTTATATATTTAAATTATTAAAATTAGGATAAGTGAAATTGATTGATAATAATTTATTTAATTTTGTGTTTAAAATAATACATTAAAAAAATCCTTTTCACCTAAATAAAAATTTGGATATTACTATTAAATAAAGAATTAGGAGCTTTGCCTAACGAACCCATACGAAGAAAAAAGAAATCTAGAAGATCTGGCGGTGGACCCCACGGGGGCCAAGTTGGCAAGTTGCCTGAAATTGACAGAGATGGGAAGCTTAGGTACAGTTCATGTGGGTTGACGACACGTGTACTGTAGAGTTGTTAAGTAGTACCACGTGTCATAATCCTGTGCTTAACTACATCTAAAAGAGCACGAAAGACCGACAAAAAGTAGACGCGACGTGTTCCGGATTTAGTGAGAAAAAGATCAGACATGTCTCGGCTTACATTTGGCGGAAATAAAACTCGGGCCGAGTCCGGCGAGATAAGATCCTTCGTCTAATTTTATCATGTCTTATTATGTTTAATAAATCTCAGTTATTTATTTACGTGAAATTTATATTTATTTATGCGAGACTCATACGAGATCCACATTAATGAATGACTGAGATTTATTGAATACAATAAAACATCATAAAATTTGACAAAAAATTTAGACTCGAGTCCGGTTAAACTTGGCCTGGACTGAATTAATATTATTTAAAATAATATTATTTTAGAATAGTTTTGAGCAGCCTTGAGCCACGCATCTCAAGTTTAATCGAAACTTTAGGTCAAGTTCAGATTGGTTGTTAGGAGGAGGATCGGGTCGAGAGAGGTCAGACTACTGTCAAGCCCAAGAGAACATGTGTTGAAGCTAATAAGGTTTCGTATAGAAAGGGGCACAACATAGTTTGCAACGAAGGATAGTTTGCAGCAGAGAAGTTCCAACTAATTGGTCTCTTTGATTAGAACTTCTTGAATCCATCATCTTTCCATGTTTCTAAACTCAACAAACATGTCTCTGATTTCACCAGCCTCTCAACTACATTACTTGTTATAATTGAATCTATGGACTAGTATCTCATTTGTAAAGGAATCCGATCAACCAACTACAGAAGACCTTGGGCAAGGAAAATTGTAATAGGCCTGGACACATAAATATGAGACCATCTGCAGACTACAACAAGCCAATATCCGAGACTACCAAATTTTATCTTACACCTGATAGCACAGAAGAAATTCCTTCTCAACAGATTACTAACTGTAAATAAAATTTTTTGTTATATTAGTTGTATAATCAGTTCAAATGAACAATCTAGAATCACACAAATATCTCGTATAAATTGTTCTCATAGCAAAAGAAATAAGCAAGCAAAACTTTACACATCATATTCATCTTTTTTTCTATTTGCTTCAAGGTATCATAGCCTTTTGTTGACCAACATCAAAATGGCTCAAGAATCATCATCTTCCTTTAGTTAGCTCACCACACCTTTGTTAGATTTCCCAGCCTTAGCAAAAACCTTGAATTTCAATTTTTCAATTAAGTTAGATCAAGCTAACTTCATAAATTGGAGGGCACAGGTGATAGCTGCAATTCAAGCTCTTGAATTAGAAGACTATATTTCTTCTGCAGTATCTCCACCTCTACAGATTATCACAGAACCGACTTCATCTTCAACAGAAGTCCATCAGATTGTTGTGAATCCTGATTATTGTCTAATGTCTATGGCGCAGATTAAATCAATTACTCCTCTGTTGGCTACTTTCAACAATAGGAGAGGAAGTGGTTGGTCAAGTAAATCAATCTTCAACCTCTCTTGAATGCTGGAATATATTAGAAAATTTATATGCACAAACATCAATGGTTTGGGTTCTGCAGTTAAAACAACTGTCAATAATTCAAAAAGATTCTTAAACAATTTTAGACTATATTCAGAAAATAAAAACAATTGGAGATTCTCTTATGGTTGTAGGACATGCTATATCAGATCATGAACTCATACTCAGCGCCTTAAATAGCTTAGGCCATGACTACGACCCAGTAGCGATCTTTTAACACACACAATGAAGAACCCAACCCTACAAAAGGTGCAATATAGTCTCATGATGCATGAAACCAGACTTGAGCAATTAAATGCAGTATCTTAAGCTGTTAATATCTCTCCCCCATCAGCAAATCTTGCCTCATTTAACAGAAATCAGACCCAAACTTGCAATCAAGGAGGTCATCATGCTCTTAGAGGAAAAGGGGGTCATGACAGAGGAGGACGATGGAATGGTGCAAACGTCTCTACTGTCAACTATGCCAAAATCCTAGTCATGATGCTCTTTGCTAGTACAAGTGTTTTGATCAGTCCTGGAATGGAAATTAGTAATGGAAGCAGCCAAATTCATCTTCACAACTTCATACTTAAAACACTGGACACAACTTTAATCGCACTAGCCATCATGGGCAACATCACACATACAGTGGTTCACCACAGACTTTTCTAGCTCATCAAACATATGCCTGTTTTGAGCAACCTAGTGCCTCTACATGGTATGTAGACTTTGGAGCTACCAATCATATCACTGCCGATCTTAATAACTTGTCCATTAGCTCAGACTATGCTGGTAATGATCATCTTACAGTAAGTAATGGAAACTCTCTCCCTATTGCACATATCAGTCCATCTTATATTCAATTTCAAGACAATAAACACACACATTTGTCTTTACATCAAATTCTACATGTTCCAGGTATCACCAAAAATTTGTTAAGCATTTATAAAATCATAAGTGATAACAAGATAATTGTGAAATTTTATGACAAAACGTGTTTGTTTAAGTACAAGGATACAAGGAAAAATCTTCTTAAGGGAATGCTTCAGGATGGCCTTTATAGTCTTGATTGTAAGTGTAAGTCGACTTGTACCATGTGTGAGTCGACTTATGCTTGCTCGGTACTGATAAGTCACCTTGTTCACCAGTGTAAGTCGACTTATGGATGTCCAGTACCG
>JANTPM010000001.1:31181470-31195423 GCA_025434745.1 Erythroxylum divaricatum
TGGGTTTTTCTGGCAATCTGGGCATTAGTGACACTCTGGTCGCAGAGCTTGAAACGATTCACCAAGGCCTTCACCCTACCTGGTCACATGGTTTTCGACATCTTATTCTGGAAACTGATTCTATGCTAGCTCTGACACTCATCACATCCCCTTCCTCTCGTTTTGATCCGCTGGAACTCTTAGTGAAGGACATCCAAGCACTCTCGCATCGTGACTGGTCTTGTCGTTTCCAGCATCATTAACGCGACGGTAACAAGTGTGCGGACTTACTAGCCAACGTGGGAGCTGACGGTAGTGTTCTCCTGCACATCTACCATTCTCCACCACCATCTCTCTCCTTACAGTTGGATGAAGACTACAGGGACGTAGCTTATCCACGCTCCTTCAACTGTTAATTTCACTCTCTTGTTTTTACATTCCTTTACACCAAAAAAAGAAGACTCAAGATTCGAGAGAGCACAAAGATACAAAAAGGAATTCGTACGCGAGAGTAGCGGATAAAAGAGAGAATTATAAATTGATAAATGTTTAAATTTTTTAAAATTAAATAATTAAAAACTAATTTCATTAATATAATTAAAATTTTAAAAATGATATTAATAAAGATAAAAGGTCATGTAATCAAAGTATTAAAAATGATATTAGTTTTTGTGTGATTATTAGCTACATAATCAAAGTATTAATTTAATTTTTAAAAATATAAATAGTAATTAAAATTTTAAAAATGCAATTTAAAATTTTAATTCACTACCCTAATTAAATTATATGTCCAATGAATTGAATTTTTTTTAAAGCTTCGAGAATTTAATTAATATTAAGTAGGGTGTACTTTTTGTAGTATATGAAATTAGGCTTAATAATTAATTTAAATTTGATGTAACTTGACTTGAATCGAATTAATCAAAATTTAAATTAAACACATACTTTTTAAAAAATAATTAAGTTTTGAATTAAATTTAAATTATTTCACAATGTGATTTATTATATATATATATGTAAATGATTTTTGTCCTATTCTCTCTCTGTAACTCTAGTCGCTACTTCTCTTTCTTCTTTGTCACAATCTTTCAATCACTGCCTTAGCTTCTTGTTTCATACTTTTATATTACTTGCTATTGAATCTTAAGGTGTAGGTGAATTAGTAAGGGACTCTTCTGATTTAAATAAAGTCGGGTTCGAACCATTATTATGTATACAATTGTTTAAAACTTAAAATCAGAGTTTTGCCTCTCGCAAGAGACCTACCCGGCACGAGCGGGAATTAATCTAGGTGTAAATGGTTTAAAAGTATCTTTCCATAATTGAAACTCTCCTAGAACACCTCATGGATAATTAAAAAAAAAGTCCTTCCTATTAGAACCAAATAAAGAAAATATTGGTGGCGAAGAAGAAAAATAATTTAGAGAGAATTTCCTTCTTATATAATTGTAACAAAGTAAACAAATATAACTATACTATTTTTTCTCTCAAACTCACAATATTTTTCCCTCACACAAACTCTCTATTTTTCCTCTCACACACTGCACTACACCAATATAAATGTCATTCACTTTGCTGGTGAATATCACATACACTAATACAACTCAAACTCATGGCATACACACACACTTTTTCAAAGTCACAGCACACACATATATATATAGAAGCAAAGCTGGGCGGTTTGGTTCCTTAGCCAAATTGTCCACTTGCTTTGAGTAATTATTGCCTATTAAAGACAGCAAGGTGGCGCCGAAATCAAAGCCAAATTGGCTTCTTAATTTGACTGCTTCATTTCAAAATCTACTCTAAGATATTTCAACACTTACTCCTCTCTTTTTCTTCATCAATGGCTCTCACTCATTGTCCTACCTCCTCGTTTGACACTTGAACCTCCTTGCTCCCGTCTTCTTCTTCTTCATCACCGTTACACTTGAAGCTCATTTGATTCATTGATTGATTGATTGTTGGATTTGTGCTGCAATTTAAATGACCGGAGAGTGGAAAAATGAGAGGAGGGTAATGGAGATGGAGTTTGACGTGAGAATTTTACAAATTTTGTCAACTTTGACAATGGTTAGGTTTTGTTGGGTCTATGTTTGGCAGACGATGAAAGAAATGCTCACAATATTACTATGGTTAGAAAGGGGTTGACGACAGATGTGGGAAGTTCGAAGGTCAAGCGGGTCAAATTAATAGATGATTATGAATTTGGTTGGATGAGTCGGATCAAATTGAGTTGAATCGATGTTAGACAATTTAAACTTTGAACAAGGTTGGAAAAGCGAAAAATTTTAGCACCTTGTCTGGCTATCAATATATTGTATTAATTGTAAATTAATTTTATCAGCAGTTAGTTAATAGTATATTAATATAGTTAATTTGATCAATAAATAATATTAATTATTTATTACAAATATTTAATAAAATTAATTATTTAGTATTAACTGTTTATATATAAAATGAGTTATGAAAATATGACTTAAAAAAGATTTATAAAAATATGAATATTATATCATAATAATATACAAAACAATATTACATATTTAAGAAAAAGTGTACATTTTTATTATCTTTTTTCGCAAACAACCAAGATATAAAGTAGATGCAGATCATGATGATTTTTTAATAGCAATGCATACTATAGTCCATGTTCAAAGTTTGATATGGTATATTTAAGGAACAAATGGAAGATTTATATCCGTGACTAAGTTGCTTTATCAAATATTACACAAGGGAGGTAAGAAGCATACATTCTTAACCATGAAAGAAAGAGACCAATATTATTGTCAAGAAAGAAAAACCTAATAATATCATTCCATACCACTGGAGAAATTAAAGTACAAAGATAAAAAGATCCCAAGATTTAAGCATAATTTTCATTATCTAATACCAAAACGTTCCTATTAAGTATGTACTGATTGAGTTTAATCAGTCAATCTAATCAGTTGATCATCAAACACAATAATTAGCTATTTAATATAGTCAATTAGCTAATTTGTGGTTGATAAGTTATTCACCAAACTAGGCCTTAACTTCGGACCGTTTGAGTCATACTTTAATACTATTTAACTTTTAAACTATATGAATAATAAAAATAAAAAGAAGGGTTATAACCTTTAATATAAATAAGATGAAAGATAAATTTTAATTATTTAAAATTTTCATCAAAATTTAAATCATACCAAAATTTTGCAGTGTTTATATAAGTCATGAGTATTATAAAAATAATTTTAATAATATCTAAATAAAAAATTTACTAGTCATAACTAGGATTTCATTGTCTAAATTTAAGTGAGCTTTTTACGGAGATCCATTTGTTCTTCAACTTAACCCAAAAAAAAACTTCATATAAAATTTAGATGGATTAATGAATGATTCAATTTTCAGGACGTGTTCATTATAAAATAGAAATAATTAAAATTTATTATAAAATATTATGTAATTTCAAGTTAATCAAAATCTAACTAGAATTTAAATACTTATAAAAACTTCAAAAATTAAAATATAAACTTATTCCATATAAGTAACTCTACCTTGGGTAGGCTTCTCATGACATAACTAGTGGACCTTCAACTTAAACCGAAAGTCATTGGGCTTCAAAGGCAAGAGGGCCTAGAAATAAGAAATGTGCCTCAACTGCAAATATGTAGCGAATCGACGGAGAAGAAGACAGACATGACTTGGTCGGGAAAAAGCTTGAAGCTCACTTCCAAGTTCCAACTTCTGTGCACTATGCTATTGTTCGATCAACGTTTGAACTGGCTAAGTAAAAGGAATAAAGGATCTCACTTGAAGCTCACTTCCAACTTATGTGCACTATCCTATTTATTAATTAGTTAATTTTTTTTAAATTAAATAAATTAATTAATTTTTATTAAACTTAAATTTTTTGGATAAGTAAAAAAGAATCTTTTTTATTATATTTTAAAATTTTTAATTTTATGTAATCTTTAATTAAATTTATAATAATTTAATATCGATTTAAACTTTTAAACTTTATATATGTACATATAGACACTAGTCGCCTTCAAGGGGTGTGGCTTGATGGTTGAGAGCAGAGCTTGATTTTGGTTAGGTCCCAGGTTTGGTTTCATGCTAGCCTCTCTTGTAAAAGCCTGGGGTAGCTGGAGTTTTACCTGTAGATAGAGAACTAGTTGGACCCTCAATGATAAGGTGCGCCCGCTTGGTCCGCCTGTGAGGTGGTGCACCAATTATGTCCTCAAAAAGGTGTGCCCGCTTAACCCGCTTACGGATTTCCTCTAATAAAAAAAAAAAACATACAGACACTAGTCAGAAAATTTTAACATATGATTGGACAATTCCGTGTATCCAAAACATGCCAAAAGACTTCATGTGCTTCCTTTTTCCAAATGTCTTGATTACTTTTCGCAGCCAGCATGCGCATGCATTTTTTTCTTCATCATGTTCAGTCAATGAACTTTCCACATCCACTCGAATGACCAAGCAAAGATTATACTTTGGTTAGGGCATGGATATTAGATGAGATGAGCATAAGAATGACAACTGTCCAGTCTGAACATAGACACCCGAGCTTGGTAAAATGAACATAGAAATGACAATGGTCGGACTCAAACTTCAAATTTTTAAAGTTTATAAAGTATGCTTTATTTCACTTATTAAATAAAATAATTTTAATTTATTAAATTTGATAAGATGGTGTCGTTTTAATTGATTGAATTGAGTCACTTCGAGTTAAACCATTATGTAAAATTTGTATATAAGTTTGAATGTGATTCAAAACTTAAAAATTCATTTTGAAACTTAAAATCAAATTAAATTTCATTTAAAATAGTTTTTATCTTTTCAACTTTGGACCGGAATCAGGTGCTTTTCCTACTATACATGAGCATGCTCAATTCTGTTTTTCCTACTATATATGAGCACGCTCAACTGGTGCGAACTTTGACCTCTTTGCTTCATCCTTGCATGGTTAAAACTTCTCAGAGATGTGAAATCCTTAAAGTCCAAATTCGTGTAATGAGTGATGTTAAAGAAGCGGGACCCCATTAGAGAGTCTGTGAAGTTCACAATCACCATCTCATTGTTAGTCGTGAGCCAATACTTCTGTCATTTACTGGACAAGTTCTGAGAAACTGGTGAAAGCGGTCAAGAGGTCTCTAATGGTGGAACAACACCCATGTGGGGTTTCTTTATCTTAACCTAGCTACTATATCTTCAGTTTAATATTCAAAACTAATAAACTTATAGTGTATTCTAGTTCTTCTTCTGTTGGCTCTTTACATCTTGGGATTGCCGCCTGGTTCCTCTGTCAAATAGTAATGTCTGCTGTTAGGCCATGAAAAAGGATAGGGAAACACTAAGAAAAGAAGAAAATTTAGTTTAGTATTGAAGAAAAAAAAAAGTAAAAATACATGGAATTTTCTATAGCTTAATATATTTTAGAATTTTTTTATATTTAAAATTCTTGAGTTTTTTAGTTCTAAATTTTCTAAAAAAATCAGTTAAAAATTACAACATAACATACCTTATATAATTATTATATGCGAACCTAATCAAATATCAATGATATAATAACTTAACCTAATTTTTAAATCCGATCCGAACTAATTAAAATTAATTCAAATTAATAGTTTAAGATAATTATAATAAATTATTAGTTTGGTATGATTTAATTAGTTTGATTCGATTTTAAAAGTTAAGTTGAATCGTCATATAAATAACATTTGATTGGCTTATATATGATGTTCATGTCACACATATTTTATAATTTTTTAATCAAAATTTAATAGAAAATTTCTTATTGAAAAATTTGAAATTACATTAAATCTTTTTTTAAAAAAATAAAATGGATTTTTTAAAAATTTCTTAAACAACAAGAGAACTTCATGCCTTAGAAAAAGTTAATATAAAATATTGGAAAGCAGAGGTGGCAATGAAAGTGAAGTAACACAACCAATGTGCTGCAAAATTTCTAGACAAGTAAAACAAATGTTATGTTTCTTTGCGTTCTTTTCTTTGTCTTCTTTGACATTTGATGCAACAGACATCTAACATTCTAACTCCGTATGTATGATACAGATTGCCAATATCAAGAGAGTGATGGGGAAAAAGCAGAAGCCAAGATAAATGGTATTCAAGTATGTAGTACCATTGCTTAGATTTTTGTTCATCCCTATCTAATTAAACGCTCTCATTCTACTATAAGACATTTAGGAAAACTAAGGAATATCCATATATATTAATGAAAATTTATAAATAAAATTAGTCTCATATCAAATAGAGAAATAAAAATGAATTGAGTTATATATAAAAATATGAGTCAATATAAGATTGAAAAGAAAAATAAAGATAAATTGAGTTATATATAAAAATACTTATCAGACATGAGTTGTTCTAACATAAATGCAAACGAGAGAGACTGCAGTAGTACTACCAGAGAATCGATGAGTTGCTATATAGTAACTAGGAGTGGTACTGCTAATAATATCAAATGCAGGATTCATAGTTACATTAAGTCTAGACTGGTAATGGCCAGTAGTAACAGTAGAGAACTTTGGGGACCATTGATTGTTCACAATAATGGTACCTTTGTATCACACCCAGAAATCAGAACTGTGTTAGAAACCTTTACACTGTTCATCTTGAGATGCCAAACGCTGTTAATTAATTTAGAGGGACAAGACAAGATAAAAAGAAGAGATCGAAACCCCAAAGGTTTTTCTCATCCATCTCTTTCATTCTGTAATCTAGCAGAGAAGAGCATCTCTCACTCTCTCTCACACACACAATCCCACATGTTCAGTCTAAAGTCTTAAGTAGGGTTTAAAAAGCGTAATTAAAAAAGTATATCTATATATTAACCTTTATGATAAATTTTAATGATTTTAAATTATTTTATAAGCTACAATTATAATTACCGACTAAATCATATTACATTCAAATAGTTCATATCTGAATTTTTAAAATATTAAGTTAATAACTTATAAATTATCATATAACTTGTGATCTATAATTAAGTCATTGTAAATATTAGGGTTAGGGTTTTGATGCTAACCTGGATCCACTTACTTTGAAATCACTAATTCACAATCAAATCAACAATTCTTTGCCATTATCATTAAACTTGCTTGACCATACTTTTATGATCAATCATCATAAACTAAAAACAATAACAAGACCAAATGACAGTCATACTTAAATGTTATGCAAACTTACTCCTACATAATAAAGAGATTATTTCTGATATACCCGTATATAAAACAAATTAATAACAATACAAGACATTAATAAATATGTATAACTAAACATATAAAAGTATCCAATCTAACAACATAAAATAAAATGTGTAAATAAATACACAAACTAAAACAAAAAGAGACGAGTCATAAAGCAAATTAGTAATTGATTTTGAGTGATGAAACATATTAAAATTTTAATTATTCCATTAAGTTACAATTATAATTACGGCCTAGTGATCAATGATTAGCAATTACATAAATAACTTACAATTAGAATGTAAATTTTGATATGTGCAATTAAGTCACAGCAAATATTAGAGCTAGGGTTTTAATGCTAGCTGTGATCCACTTACTTTGAGATGACTAATTCACAATCAAGTCATTAATTCTTTTGTCATTGTCATTGCCATTGAACGTGTTTGAATATACTTTTCAAAGATGAAGAAACAAACTTGTATACGTTAAAATCTATAAATTTCTTCACCTAGAAAGGCTGACTTCATTAAGACTAACCAGAGTTTCTTGTGCTAAAAATGTCAGCTGTTAGGTTCTATTCAACAAAACCCAACTCGCTCCATGCATGTCTCTCAGCAGAAAAGTTGTGTGGTCCTCGTCCTCAGTGGATGCCCTAGAGGTTGGTCCCTCACCTATATTCTAACTTCTTATAAGTGTCTTAAATTGCTACCATATACACATCAAGCTGACACTGCTCTTAGCCACAACTTTAGAGGCCATGAACAATAGACTTATCCAAGTTTTTCTTTTCTTTCTTTTCTTTGTTTTGTTCTTCCACATTTAATTACCTCTTGGTTTCTAGCAGATCTTTCATATCGGCCCGTCTCTAATATATATGTTATCGTGCTTCCGCAAAACAATATTAGAAGTTGTTTTGACGTTAGAATTTTGATTTTACAATTAGTTTTCAATGAAAATATTGAGAAAAATTAAAAAACTTTTAAAATAGCAAATTTTGTTTCCATTTATTCAAGAATATTTGCAGACCGATGATTTTTATTTTCACATGCCCAAACTTCACATTTCATATAATAATAAAAGACATTTTGATTAAATATATGCTAAAAATGGCGATTCAATGTTAGAATGAAGATTTATTATAAAGAATGAACATTAAATACTTAAATAAGATAAAATTACAATGATCACTAAGTAGAGATGCTCAGAACTAGTTCAATAGAAGATGAACAATATCAAATAAGATTACTGTGTTTTGGTTTATGTCACCAATCTATCAGTCCTTGTTTCAACTTTGGAATTGGCATACATGCACTAGGATCCAGTGCAAAACTAAACTTGTAGTTGTCGATAAAGCGTGACTAGCCGCTTTTTGAAAATGTGCAGAATGGTCCCATTCCTTTTGAATTTATAGCATTTGTATTTGTTTGTGTAAGCAGCCATTTTTATCCTGCTAGAAACCTTAGCCAGCAAATACCAAATATGCACAGAATAATTTGTGATAAAGATGATACGAAAACTCTTATATAGTTTAAGCAACACTAAAAATTTTCATCGTCGATCTTTAAAATTATTTAACAAATTTCCCATAATTTTTAAGCTTCTAGAAAGGATATTTCTTATTTTTTTAAAAAGGTAACTGTGAAATACAAGTAGCTTTAATAATAAATGTGAATTAATAAAATATTATTGATATAATGATTTAACTCATCTTTTAGAGCTAATTAAAATTAATTAAAATTGACTCAAACTAATATTTAAAATAGTTATAATAAATTATTAATTTGATCCGATTTAATTAATTTAAATCAGATTTAATAATTGTGTTTGGCCTTTATGATAGTAATGTTTAATTGGTTTATAATTTTTGTTTATGTCACATATATTTCACTATTAATTTTAATGGAGATTTAAAAAAAAGTTTAATAGAAAGATTTTTTTAAGAAATTAAAAATTACAGAAAAGTTATTTGAATAATCTTAAAATTAAGAGATTTATTTATAATTATTTAAATAATAATTAAATTTGTTTGACAATAATAATCATTAAAAAAAGATTAAACTTGCTATGAAAATTAGACCCGAAGATTATTCATTGCGACAATGATTGCTCAACATGCGCGAGAAAGGAAATGATAAGATAAAGACCTGCCTGCCTGCACATTTAGTTAATCGATGGTGGAATGTGCCACGTGGCTTCATATATGCCATTGCTTTATCTTTACGTCTTCCTTGGACCATGGTCGGTCGAGTTCTTCCGGCATCTTCCTCTCCAACAGCTCAGCTTCCTCAATCACTTTGATTCTCTGAAATTTTTTTTTTTAAAACCCTTTAACCCTATATGCAAGCTTGATCGAACTTGAGTTTTATACTACATGCCATCTTCAGAAGGATACTGATAAGGGTTCTTCAGGAACTTGGTCACCATTGTAAGTCTAATCTTGCATCAATCTCGAAGTCTCACTGTTAGACATGAACTTGGGACTGAAATTTCACTTCTGAGTCGTCGACTTCATGCAATTTATGGTACGATTTCTGTTTCCAATGGCAAGTTTTGAGTATATAGTTTTGGTTGATGCAGTTGTCCTCTAGAATCTTATGAAAGTCAGATGTTTACCATATTCATTCCTTAGTTTCTTTTTTTCAACTTTCTGTTTCTCTAATAGGTTTAGGGTTTTTTGTTTTGTGATTGCTCTATATTTCATAAGATCCTGTCATGTCTGTGCAGTATGAAGATGATGAGACGCATAAGATGATTAGAAGTTCAAAAGTGGAGTCTCCATCGAAGAAGGAGAGTTGTACAAGTGATGAAAAGTTTGCTAAGGGGTCATCATCAAGCTCCGCGCAATGGCTGAGGTTGAAGGACCCTAGAATTGTGCGAGTGTCACGAGCTTTTGGAGGGAAGGACAGGCATAGTAAAGTTCGCACCATCAGAGGACTCAGAGACAGAAGAGTTAGGCTTTCTGTTACAACTGCCATTCAATTGTATGATCTTCAAGATAGGCTTGGTCTGAATCAGCCAAGTAAAGTCGTAGATTGGTTACTTAATGCAGCTAAACAGGAGATCGATGAACTGCCACCACTTCCACTTCCACTGCCACCTGCAAACTTAGGCCTGAATTATACCACTGCAGTGATAGGTCATTCTCATGAAGTTGGCCACTCATCAGAATCAAACAAAGAAAGGTTTAAAATGGGTAACATCATCAATTGGGAAGAGGGAAGTGAATTAACAAGATCAAACTTTTGGAATTCGGATTCACTTGTGAGAGGAAAATCGAAACTAGTTGCAAAAGATTCAACAGATGAGAAGGAGAATTGGACTGAACAATGTAAACATGAAAGACATGAAGGTCCAGGTGCTAATTCATCTAGCAGTTTCTTACTTAGAACAGCAACTCCCTCTTCCTCCAGTGGATTGACCATCAATGGCGTTCCATATGGTTCATTTCTCCCTCCAAATTTTGCCTTCGGAGGACAAGGATATGCAGCAACACAACCAGAAGAGCTACACAACCTAAATGTTGTACCGTTGCACTCCACACTGTCTTTATCATCAGGTTCTCAGATTCTGTTTTGCCCTCCAGGAACTACACAATCATATTTTCCATCAACTGAGGTTGATCCAAGGCAAATCAACCATTTCCAGATGCTAAATTCAAGCTCTCCAAACCTGTTGCTGAATCCTACTACCCCAAGTCAGTACCCTATAAACCAATCAGTAAGACCTTTTCATTTCAGTATGGCGACCTCAAGGCTTTTTCAATCTCACAGTAGCAAAAGTCCTCCAGATAAGGACCAGGATTTTCCTTGTAAATGACATAAAGAAGTGATATAGAAGAAGGAAGATCCAGACCCTCTGCTCTTGCAACAAGAAACCTTAAAATTTCTTTTTCTTTCAGGTGAGAAACGAAGTTGCTGTACTTTAGAGTTACTACGTACAACAATCTTACTTGCCTATATATCTTTGCGAGAGTTGATTGAAGTTATTGCATTTCACAGCAACATTTCTCATACTCTTATATCTCCTGTTTGATTCCATAATTTTCTGAATTCAGTGCTAGGTAAAACCCTGAAGAAGCCTATGTTCTGCTAGCTTGGTAATTATGAGATGTATTAGTGAATATAGAAAATTAATCCAATTGGCTTCACACGATAGCTTAAGCTATTGTGGTGAATCGATCAACTTAATTAATTTTATATATTTACTAACAAAACAAATAATTCCATTAAAAAGCTTTAATACATTGAGTTCTTTGTGATTTTGTTTTTGGCTAGGCTACTTTAACAATGGCATGATTTCAGTCCAGTGCATTCACATATATGTTGGAGATCATAAACTTAATTGTTAAAAATAAAGATAACTGTACTAAAATTAATTTGAATATATGAATAATTATAAATTATCTTTTTAAAAATTTAAGAGAAGCATGTTTAATTACATATTAATATATATGTTAAGTATAATGTTATTATAATAAAAATATATTTTTGTTAAAATCCCTCTTCTCTTTTTATTTCCTCTTGAAAGCTCTTATTTCTCTTTTTTCATAGCCAACATATATGCAATGACTTTTACTTATTGAAACTGAAGTTGAGATATAAATAAATGAGTAGAGAAAAGATTATTTACAACCTCTAGTTCTTAGATATATTTCTGTTTTGTTTGCCATAGCATTACAAGAAGAAATTCCTATCGCCTGCAACTCTAAAGATAATTCATTGATGGTTCGTCTTTAACCTAGGAATAGTCATCCTTAGATTAGGGTCTTAAGCTTTTCAGAAGAAGAAGAAGAGGCAGAGAAAGAAAAAGAAGAAGTGTGACAGTGTCAATATAATTGCACAAGATCCAATAACATACAATCATGGAAGTAAATAACAGCTTTAGGTGGTCAAAGAAACCTCTGACGAAAGCTGCTTCGAAAGAAAAAATCACCTGTGGTCCTCAGCAAACGTAAGAGAAGAGAAGTTTCTTCTTCTTCTTTTTTTGCTCATAAAAAATTCATATTCGAAAACCCTAATAGATTGATAAAGGGGTTAGATAACTTTAGGTCTTAGATATTTCTTACTTATTGAGCTGTAGTCACTGTTCACCATTTTCAGTAGATTCAATACTGCTGTTATAAACCATGACCTAATGAGTATAGTGCTCACAGTAATAATATCCTTTCTCTCTATACATAGCTAAATAAGCTTCTTGCTCTACATTGCATACTAAGTGCAGTAGAAATCAATCTATTTGGATAGACAGTTATAATGAGTTTCCGGGAATTCAAACCCGAACCTGAACCCGAAACTAGCAAGATGGAAAAGATGAGTCTTGAAGAAATTATCTTTTATAAATAGTATTTATCATAATGTGGATGATTAGTACAAAATAGTATTAAATGATGATTTGCAAATGGAAAATTACTAAGAAAAATTTACTTGTTAATGTCAATAATTAAGAGGAATATGATGGATCTAGGCCTGTACATTGAACACTGTGAGAAATGAATTTCTTTTGGTGTTTTGTTCATCATCTGTTACTTCTTTTTCCTGTAATCTGCAGAACTTTATGGCTAGTTTTTTAATGTTTACATACCAAAAAAAAAAAAAAAAGAAGAGGAAGACTGGTGTTTAATTGCAGTAAGGCTTAAGGTTCTGGGTATTGTTCTTCAAGTGTTGGATCGACTACGTATCTCCATTATGGTTCCAATACCTTCACTCTAATTCTTTTGGTTAGGTCGACTATGTCATGTTTTTTTAGTTTTCTGCTTAATTCAACATGGACTCTGTGGCTTCTTAGTTTATATTTCATAATTAGATGTCTAAATACTTGATTGCAAAAATAAAAAGAGATGTCTAAATACTTTCTTATACTTAATTAGGAGTTAGGGTTTTTTTTTAATTTATGAGTGTTAATATTCTTGAGATAAATTAAATTAGAATGTTAAATAAATTAATTTTTTATACCTAATTTTTATGTATAAAGTGTACATAAGTATTTAATAAAAATTAATTTAAATAAGTATTTAATAAAAATTTAACTTTTTGATATATTTTTAAAATAAAGTATATGTTAAATAAATTATCTTTTTAGACTCACCAAAATTGAATATAAGAGATATTTTTATTGTTCACTTATCAAATTAATTCCTTTATCATTTTCAATAACTAAATTTATTTTTATTTATTTTGTTACTTATATATCCTAAAAACTAAAATTTGAACTTTTCCCCTTATTTTGGATATAAAGTTGAAGAAAGACGATTAATTCTTGAATAATTATTTTATTTAAAAATAAGAATTTTTGATTAATAACGTAATAATATATATAATTTAAACATTATTTTACTATAGAAAATTGTATAGAATAACTTTAACTCAAAATATTACAAAAGTCACATGGTCGAATCACAGAAGTAGCCACTTTGTAAAATTACAAAAGGAAGATTGCATGCATCGATGACCCTCCCCCAACCCTCGCAAATTATAGACCCTTCTACTATGAAGTACATTGGCTTTGAATTTTAAGAGTGACTCTTGAAGCAATTAGTAAAGTTATTCTTTTGTGATCATAAGGTTATATGTCCAAATCACATAAACGATCTTTTTGTAAAATCAAAAGGAAAAATTGCGTACATTGTGGCCCTTTTCAGACCCCCAAAGCGGGGAACCTTGAGCACTGATTACTGTCGGTCGTAAACGCAAGTACACGTTTCCATCGTCAAGTAGTAAAAATATCGATCCCACGGAGACCAAATTAGTTAAAAAGTAATACTCGTAATAACTTCTAATTT
>JANTPM010000001.1:31195523-31206226 GCA_025434745.1 Erythroxylum divaricatum
CCGGGAATGTCATGTATGCATGTACAGTAATTTCATGTGCACAATTGTGACTGTGTATCAATCCTATTATGCATGAACATTACTAATTAATCCCCTCGCAATCTCATCCAATGACAAATTCCTATTTTACCCTTATACTAGGGGGTGGGATGTTACAGTGACAATGGCTAGAACTAACAAGATACCACAATTGAGGCCATTCGTGTGAGATTTCACTATCTCCTTCAACGTTACAATTATTATTTCTACACTTGTAGATCCTCTTTAGATCTCTTTCACAAAGTATTCTTTATCTGCTTCCTTAGCTTCTTCAGGCTCTATCCTTTCTTTCACTAGAAAAGATATTGTTTGAGCTTCGCGTTACAGATGTATTTGCTCTCTTTCTTTTTTTCTTTTCTCTCATAATATTTTTCACAGTGTGAGCACTTGAGCACAGAATTTCTCTAAGTATGTTTTGTACATTCAGAATTCTTCCCTTTTTTTAAGTTTATGACTATAAGTAATATTTATAACCTAAATCTCCAATGGTCTTCTTTGAGAAATATACTTGTAGAGTCTTCTAAAATCTGTTATTAGTTGAGTCCTATAACCAACTCCAACTAACTAACGTTCAAGTACATTTTTCAATTACATCGTCTTGCATAGATTCGTATGCTTCGTTTGGTGTTTTAGACTTAATCACTTCGTCTCATCTATCTTAGATGGTTTTTCTTATTTAGCTTTTACTTAAGTATTGTCTTGATTTGATGATTTGTGCCACTTACATTTATCTGCACACTTAACAAATTCATCAAAAAATTCACACACTTCTATTATTATTATTATTTGACTTTCATCAAAATCAATAGAAGAAGTGAAATCTTCTTGACTTAACAATCTCCCCCTTTTTGATGATAACAAATAATCATAATATTAAAAGATAAAAATAATATTCAGACGAATAAAGCAAGATATAAAAAAATTTCTAATTCTACTTATCGTTTCTACTGTTCTCCCCTATTTATTATTAATAAAAAGATAGCTCATTTTAGACGTAGAAGTACTATTTCCTCATGAAGATCACCCACTGGATCACCTAGTTATCAGCCGTAGTATTAATTTCCTCAATATTTTTAGCTAAGGCTTCCTGAACTTCCATCTGCTTGTGACTAGCTTCAGTCCATTTGATGAAATTCTTCAAGAGCTCTAAATTAACATCTTATAGTAATTCACTAAGTGGATGAATGTGTTCAAAGACAGATGATTTTCTAGGTGAATCGTCTAATTTTATAATTTCAATTGAGGATAATTTGTAAATCGGTTGCCTTGTCTAATAATTTCTCAAATCAATAATAATTTAAAGTAATGAAATACTTTTCTTTACTATTTTAGAGTGATGAATTATATATTAATCCCTCGACTACTTCCTTGTGGCTTATGCCTTATCCATTGATTACTAATCAAGTGACCTTGATTAAGATTGATCATAAGTATTATTAAGACATAAAAATTATTATACGAGATACCTTAAATATCTATAGTCAAAAGACCCCCTTATACAATTATCACAATAATTATTTTCATATATACACAACTAATGTTTTATATGAACTTTTCATGTCCGATCAGTCCAATGAAATTACTCTCTAATAAGCACTTATATATTTATTTGTATATCTCTATACTTTATTCTATGAGATCACCTACTTTACTTATAAGGAAATATTATAATATGTGCTACTCTTTCTACTTTATTAATGCATAGTCTTGTTAGAGATATGACTTGAAATTGTTTAGAAATAATACACAAATTGAACCTCATAATTTTGATCATATCGTTATTTTATTAGTGAAGTCTATATATGTTACTGACTTTATCTTACAGATCCACTAATTAATTAAAAATGCATGAAGGATAGAATACTTTTAATTAATTATGTCTCATATATATAACCAATCAATTGGATGTAGGTACAAACTAATATATATAACAAATCAATTGGATGTAGGAACAAACTAATAACATTTGCTTATAGTAAGCTTTCTTCTACATTTTTTAAGTTTTTAGGTTTACATCTTTCATGTAATGTATTTAGGTTTTTTTTTTTGAAAAGATATTTAGTTAAAACATCTTCGTCATTAATTTCATGAATATATATATATATATATATATATAGTTAAAGGTAATAATTTATATTCATCAAATTAGAATAGAATTTATTAATCTCCAACTACTTGACATGACGACATTCTAAGGATAATAATTCTACATCAACATGTGATTGTAATATTTAGTTCTACTTCATATTTTTTATTTTGAATTAATTTCACGAGATCTCGTAGAATTACTAATTTCTAATATCATATATATTTTTTATTTAAAAAATTATTTTACAATTTTGTAATTAACTTAAATAGATTATTCATAAAAATAATTTAATTAGTTGTGAATAAAATATTGTTAAAAGTAATGCGTCGTTAAGAAGTAGGAGTTTATATAATTAATCGTTTTATTAATCTACAACTATTGACAACTCTAATAGAAAAAATCCAAGTTGACATTGATTTTGTAAAGTTGACTACGTAAGAATGAATTAATTAATAAGTTGCATCATAATCCTCCATCCATAGTATGTGATAGTAGTAGCTTGTGCCCGTTAATATGACTTGGTGCCGCCGCATCTGCCATTGTTTTCATTAATTACTCACCTAATATCTAAATGCGCTAATAAAACAGAATTAAAAACTCTAAAATTGGACTAGCTAACTAGGTTGAACTGGGTTTAAGATCAGTTGAAACAAAATAAAGCAAATTATAAATCATTATTATTATTATTATTTTATTAAGAAAAAAATATAATAAATTACATGATAATTATGAAGTGACAGACTTCGATTCATCCTCGACGAGGAGAGGTATGCATACTGAATAAGGGCACGTACTACTTACCTTGCAAGTGGATTCTCACTCCATTCAATTTTTCTTTAAGCAGTGGAAATTAGGTAATGGAAGAACTCAAAACAATCATGTTTGATTATTATAAGCAGAGGGAGCAATTAATGCCAATAAGCACTCTAAAAATAGCTTGTGTCCATACTTTACAACAATGTAGAATGTAATAAAGCCAATTTCTAGAGCATGGACGAGCCCTCCATACCATTCAATAAGAAGTTAGGAGCGAATTTATGGTGGGTTATCCCTTATCAGTGGATAATAGCCAAAAATAATGTTAAAGATTTTTATGAAGTTTTATTTATTGGATCTACGATAAATTAATTTTCACTAAATAAATTTTAGATTAATGTTTCTTTTTTTTCGTAAAAATCATCTGCATCATTGTTTGTTCAAATTGATAAGTACTATTCTTCCTTTCCTAAATTTATTCGCTTCCTAACTGTTCAATTTCTTTATTTGATGTTCAAGCAATCAAAATCTAATTTAATATGATAAATGATAAAAAAAATGATAATTTAAGTAACTGGTTTATTCAATTTTGGTGTGAATGAATGGATTTAAAAGCTGTTTGAGTTCATAAAATTGGGGAGAATCAATTTTATAATTAAAGGCCGTAATTTTATCTTTCAACTGAAAGCTAGCATCAATCTTGAGTGTTTATGATCATAAAATAATAATTTGTGCTACAATGAAATTTTGTTAAAAAGTTAAGAGAAGAAATTATCGAAAAAAAATATTTGTTCAAAAGTTGACATGAATGTATTAAAGTAACTTCGGATATATTTTTAAAAGAATTTCAATATATTGAGACATGGTTGAAAAAAATTTATAAATATTCCTCTAAGTACGGATCAAATTTAAATACATTTCAGTGCTGGGAAAACATACATATCTAACCGAGGACACTTGTCTTGTAAAAAAGGAATATTATAGTAAGGAGAACGTTGGAAGTACGTTAAGAGGCCCAATATTGAACTTGTTATCATATTAGAAGCTATTGCTTTCTCTATTACCAATATGATATTTCATTTCCCTGGCAAGGAAATCTGTAACTTTTAACATTTAGTTTAAGGTCCATAAAGTGTCATGCTTAGCTTACATACCAAAATTTATTACCATTTAAGTATTCTTCATAAATCCATTTCACCTATAAAGTCTCGTGATCATTGAGTAGTGTTAGAATTTACAATGACCCTACAGGCCCATACAAGAAGGAAAGTTAGATTACATATAAGTCTAAGTGAGGTTCCATCCTAAAACCAATTGATGATAGGTAGAGTAGCCCACTAGACTTATATGCTAGTCTTCTTTCCTCTCTTTCTCCAATGTGAGACAAACTCCCACTTTATATTTCAACAGAGCTTGCTTATTTGTAATTCGGGTTTGGTTAGAATTTGTGTACCTCTTTAGGATCTAGCAGCAGAAGTTGGTCACAGTGTAGTTTAAGATAGGAGCTTGCATTTGTTAGCATGTGATTTGTTGGCCCTGATTAGAGAAGTTTTGGAGGTATGCACGTTCGTCTTGTCATAATACCCTGTCAGTGAATGATTTTTGCTTGTGGGGTTTCTTGACTTTCATGATTTTATACTGAATGGAATGAAACTATGGTGCCTTGGGGCCACATCAAAATTCACAGAGTATGTATAGAATCTTTGCCCTGTTTCTTTACCAACAGAATGTTGATATGTTCGTTTAAAGATGGTTGTGTCAAATGGGTTTCTTGAGAGAGTTTTCATGTGAAAAGCTGAGTTTCTTGGTACTTGTTATATCAGTTCCTCTTTTATGGAACTGTGGTTGGGAATGACTGTTATTATTATAGTTCTTACTTTTTAATCATGCGATAAGATACTTTATCAGTAGAATATAGAGGAGAAAATAGAAGTTTTGATGCACAATCATGCAATTCATCATGTTGAGAAAAAGCCAAGTCATACGACTTTTATGCACTCTTTTGCCATACAATCGAGTTTTCTTACAAGGATCATGCTGATTCATCACCAATGATGATAGCTACAATTAATGAAAAAATGATTCGTCTCCTAATTTTCAAGTAATGATCAGGCTTTTGGGAAACTAAATAGCCAATGGTCAATCAACTAGCCATGAAAATTGGTAAGGTATCATTGAGTTCAAAAGGCGAAAGAGCTAAGAAATCTTTTAATGTTCAGAGCCCCACAGAATGTGGAAGTTTGATAGTGGTGTTATCTGTATCCTATTTACTTTGCAGCTTGATTAGCATCGATAGCTCCATAGGTTGTGGAGATTAATGGATGTTGCAAGTTTTATTATTTCAGGTTTTTTTAACAAATTTGTACAATTTTAACTGTAAATTATATTGGGAAACAATTGTGAAGACAGCAGATCCAGGACTCACTCGTTTATCTGCATACTTTTCCCTGAGAGATAAAGCTCTGCATAAGAACAGAAGTTACAGAATGGTGTACTTCCTGCAAGAATTGACCATAGCTATAAATTCTTGTTAATACTTTATGACTGTAATCTGCATTTATGCAAACTTCTTTGAGAGATTTGCAGTCTAGCATTAAGCTAATGTGTAATTTATTTAGACTTCTTTTGGTTGGGTAAAAGGAACAATTAAAAAACTAAAACTAGAGTAGACTTCTAACTCTGGAAGTTTGTGATTGAGTAACAACTTTGAACTGGTGCCGAAATCCTATTTTGAAAAGAGTTGCCTGCAATGGCCAGTTGACCTTCCTCTTACATCCACTGCTACAACTTCATTTACCAGGTCTTTAAAAATCAAGCGCTCAACATCCAAAACTAATCCCGGAATTTCATCCGGGAAAGCAGTCCAATGGGTTGATTCGTGTTTCAAATCTGCCCATAAAATATTTGCCAAACTGTCTTCTTCATCATCTAAGCTGGAGTTGGCATTGGCACTTTGCAGTCCATCTATCTCTGAGCATAATTCTCCCAAAAGCTGATATGCTCTCTGTCCTTGTCCAGCCGGTATGTTTGATGAGAGGCAACAATTGGGAGAACGATTCACCTGTAATTTTTGAGGTAGAATTTCATTGACAAAGTCAAACACCAGTTTTCTTTGGATTTTCACTTGAGGTTCTGAATCACTCTGTTTATCACCGCTTCCATTTGAATGCCTAGTTCTTCCACTGGCTTCTTCCAGGGCAAGGAACAAGTTGTGATTGATTGGATAAGCAGTTGGGTTGAGGCTGGTTGTAAATTGAGATTCAAAATCTCTAAGGAGACCTGATGCTAAAACTATTTCTGAGATGTATCTGTGGACTGGGTTGGAGCTGGCATAGAAAGCAGTAACTTCATCAGGAATATTTTCCTCTAACATAAATAATGTCTGCTTAAGATGATGAGAAATGGAGTTTGTGTCCTCTGCTTCTATAGGATCAAGCAATGGGTTGAGCGTAAACTTTGCAATACTGGATGAGTGATTCACGTCCACAGGATTCCATTGCAGCTCAGCAGAATTCATAGCCTCATCTTCTGCTGAAAGAACATTGAACAAGTATGAGAGAATGATGTATCATATATGGGTGTGTAAGACTCTGTCTCTTCTCTCCCTGACATGTATTGGTCTAACTTATACTGAATTATCAGCTAATTTTCTTCGAATGGGAGATAATCTAGAATCACAGTTAGGCTAATGCAATTATTGTCTATTGAATATTCTCACCTTTGAATGCAGTTGATATCTTCTTTATTGGAGAGGGTAATTCATCAAGGCAAAGTGCTGCATCAAGAATGGAAACTGGACTTGGCTGTTCTGAGGAAGTAATTACTGGTTTTGTATGTGATCTTGCTACGTGATTCTGGATGGAAGAAACTGGATCAGTGAAAGCTGATAAAAACAAAATACAGATACAGGAGATGAAGAACACGTACCTTTTGTGTCCTTTGAGCTTTCTCGTTAAGGGCATAACTCGTCTTATCAGCTCTATCAATACTTGATACTTCATCATCAACCAATGAGGCCAAACTAACTGTGCTTTCTGATTGCATAGAAACTGAATCACCTTGGAAACTCAGGTCTCTCCCATTTCCACAAATTGCACTGTATCCTTCATCAATTGTCTTTCGGTTAGATTTTCTATCTGGGGATTCTATTAGCTGTCTGATGGGCTGCCGTCTAGTCCTGTTCAAGTCTGATGCTGGCATCTTGGGATAAAGTTGCTTCTCCAACCCAAGCTTCTTCTGATGTGGTCTTAAGTTCATGGATGCTGAGCCCTTGCCCTGTTTGATGCTCATTCTGGTGTTAGGCTGAGGATCGTTTGAATTTTGTGCTAATCTTATCAATCTGGCCCCATTTTTGTTGTTGCTGGTCTTAAAAACTTGGCTGGATCGCTCACCAAGAGAATTAGTGCTTGGATTTTTGACCACACCTTTGGTAGGACCTGACAGATTATTTGTTGCATTCATTGGTGCTGTGGGAGGACTAGCCTTCTCTACAAATTTTGTTGGTTTCATGATCACAATTGGTGATTTAGATCCTTTCGGTGAATTCATACCCTTGGTTGAGGCAGAATTTGAACACCTATTTGGTAAGTTCTGCAGAATCGTTGTCTTTGAGTGCTGATTGAGACTGCTGTTGCTGCTTGAATGACTTAGAGGACTTGAAGCTTCATTTCTACTCTCCAACATCTCTTTAGTCTTCTGCATTGCTTCAAGTATCTGCTTAAGAGCTCTGAGATCTTTTCCAGACTTCTTGAACTCCAGATGTGCCAACCTGTTCTCTATTTCGCCGTAAACAGAGACAGGAGATTTTGGAGTTTTTGGTTGAGATACTCCAGTCTTCAAAGTTGGTGTTGGACAACGTCTACTTTCATCTATCCGCTTCCAGGGAGCTGGTTCTATTGGAAACTTCAAACTTGATGCAGATTTCTTGTCTGATTCAGCATTTTTATGCCTGATTGAAAGAGATTCCTGCTGAGAATTTCTTGGTGATCCAGTAATTAGATATTGCTTGTTGTGATCAAGCATTCTTGATGATACTGAGAAAGGATCATTTTCTGTATCTGTGATAATTTCATTTCCTTTTGTCGATGCAAGTTCGGGGAGATTTTCCAACCCCATCAACTTGGCGACAACACTACATGGTTTTCCGTAGCTTCCTACTTCTTGTTGCTGAGAGTTCTGATTCTCCCTTGTTGAATTATGTAAAGTGTGATTTGATTTCATTTCAGTTTTCAAGCCCCTCATGGAGCCTGAACGACTGTCCAATGATAGCCTTGGGAGTTCCTTGAGCTTTATGGTGGATTTGAATGTGTCTCTTGATTCTCTTCCATCACAAGAGAATCTTCGAGCATCTCTCAATGAAGCAGTTGAAGAACCATGTTTCGCAGCATTTGGTTTGTATGACGACACTTGAAGTTTATGATGAACTTGAAATGACTCTTTCAGACCTGAAGCTTTGGAGTCCACTGGCTTGAAGTTCTCCGAAGGTCTCGGGGAATCAATGTACTTCAGGGTTTGGCCCCCGGTACTTCCTCTGCTTGCAGTTTTAACTGATAGGCCCCGGGCTTCTCTGTAAAAGGAGTCCTTCACAACATCCCTGAGATCAAGAGATTCCTGACTTGTCTGAAAGGGAGCATTTGACTTGCCAGTGGGTGAGCTCCAAACATGAGTTTCTTGAGCTATGCTGTGTCTGACCGTAGGTGGCTCTAGCTGAGATTGTTTGCTGCATTCTAGACATGAGAGACTAGATGAACAAGAGGACGATGAGGAAGAGCTTCTTGTTGACTCCGTGGAAGTTCTTCGTTTCTGTTTCACGACCTTCTGATTTTTCTCCTGTAATTGTAAGTTACATTTGTTTAAAACAGATTGTCTACATCTCCAATCAAGGAATAGCTAAGGATTGCGTACTTTACCGTGCTTTTCTGGAATTCCCTTTTGAGCTCCATTACAGGGCTGCTATTATGACCTAGAAAGAAGCAAAACATTAACAATTGATGCTTGAGAAGTCAAAAAGAAACGTGCACATGTGAGAAGTTCAATGGAATTAAAGCTCATAAAAATAACAAAAAGGTGAAGTGGAAACTGCAGGTAATGCTGCAAAAGTATTGGACAAGAAAGGATGAGAAAAGAACACCAGAACAAGTATAATTGAGAGGTCTCAGAAAGTTCTATCAAGGATATGGAGGCAAACACTTGGATTTTATTTGCTTCAAGGATTTGAGGGTGTTGATATGTCAGGGAAGTACCTGGTGGGAGGCTCTTGCGGTTTGGACCACCGATACGGCGGCCACCGTTGAGGAAATGCCGGCGATCGAAGAGCTGAAAAATTCCATTCATGCATCCAATTTGCTTCTGCAGATCTGGTTTGTCATCTGACAAAGTATATATGAACTTGGCAGACATCTTCTTCTATCTTCAACTGTGAAAAACAACAGAAAAATGTAAAAGCTGTTGCTTTTACATTTCTAATGAACTTCCATTAATCTCTGTCTCTCTTACTCGATGGTCTTGGCATATTTCTTGTTGTAACTTGAGCAAGAGATACCAATAGAGAAGTTGACTAACTAGAATTGAAAAGATGGAAACATTCATTTGACAGAAACTCATTCACTTAAAATCCAAGCCATAGTGGTTCCTGTTAAACTCACTGCTACTCTATCAAGTAATAATTACGTACATTATACCTGTAAAACTCTGGCTGCAAATGATTCCACCGCAGGTGTACTGTATATGGTCAAGGTTTCAGAGAATCCGTTGAAGCAACAGAGGAGAATGATGGAGGACCAAGAAAAGAAGGAAGAAGAAACAAAGACCTTCACCTATCATCAAGTGAAGATAATTTGTCTTTAAGGGTTTCACAGAACAAAGCAGACAAAATCTTCTGGCGCCAAAGCCAAAAGGTAAGCAAAAGAAGAAGGGACCCAAAATACAGTTGCCCACTAGCGTCCCATCTCGATTGGAATATGAATGAGGTATAGCAGAGAAGGTTTGCAGACCCCAAGAAGAGATGTTTTCTGGGTTTCCTCAATGAACCAATGAACAAGGTTTGTCTTTTGGCACCTCTATGAAAGTGGCAGCTCCTCAGTGCTTGAACTTTATATGGAGAGATAAGCGTAGAACGTGTCAAAACAAAAAGAAAAAAGGAAAATCTGCTTTGACAAAGCTGTTGCCAACCTTTTCTTTGTGACTTTGATTACATTAGAGTATTGTGACTTGTGAGTTATAAATTCAAAGTTGAGGAACAATGACAGTGTAGATAAACAAAAAATGGAGAAGAGAGGCCATTGTTTTGGTATTTTTCTAACACTTTCATGTGGACAAGATAACGTTGGTGGGTCTCTGAGCCACTCTACATGACCATGTGGAGCTTGTCAGGGAGTGGAAGAATTATAAGAAAGTGGATTGATGATGACTTCCAAGATAAAGGCTATACACTCCAAAAAACCTTAAATTCTCACACAAGTCTCCTTTCGTCCCGTTAGTTTGGTTATTTTTTATAGTAAAGATCTTGTACTTGCTTTTTATGAGTGGTTGACAGGGCTGCTTTGAAAATTTTACTAATTATTGAATACTATTCGATTTTTTTATTCTTAATAATTTGAGTTTTCGATAGTTATTTTATTAAATATTTTGTTTGTAATGTGTATTTTATAAATCATTATTTGTATCTGTTAGAGAATATATAAAACCAATTGAGTTGGCTCCACACAACAGTTTAAACTATTGTGGTGAAATGGTCACTTAATATGGTATCAGAGCCTCTATGACCAAACGGTCATGAGTTCGAATCCTACCACCCACCTATTCTAATTAAATTAAGCAC
>JANTPM010000001.1:31226809-31237598 GCA_025434745.1 Erythroxylum divaricatum
ATCATTGAATTGAAATTTCATTTAATTTCTTTTTTATTGTCTTGTTCTTTTTTTAATTCTCTCGAGAATCGAGATAAAAAGAGATTATTTTATAATGAGGTAATTTTTATTGCAATATTATCTCATACAATCGTATTATAATTAATAGCAAACAATTTAATTAGTTTGGTCGATTCAACAGTAAAAATCTTTGAACGTTCTAATTTTTTGGTTTGAATTATATTAATGACTTTTGGAATTAAAAACGACCAATTTATTAATTAATAGGTCAATTTTTATAAATTAATAAATTTTCATAAATTAAAATTAATTAATTTTCATTTAACAATTACGTTTTTAAAATAAACTTCAAATTCTTCGATAGATAAGGATAATCTCTATGAAATTATGTTTTAAAATTTTAATTTTTAGTTATTTTTGTGACGATATAATTTTAGTTAAAATTTTAAACGTTAAATTTTTTATTTTACTGGTCCGATTTTTAAAATATTAATTATAATAAAATGAATCTTTTTGTATCATGAGCTATTTTATGATAAAAAATATCAATTCAAGCAAATTCAAAATCGTCAAGCATTTAGGAGTTCCATAAAATTTAGATATATATTTATCAAAATTTAAATATGTATGCATATAAATATATATTCCTAAAAAGAAATTAAAATTGAATTATGAAATATTATAGCAGTTCAAAATATATGAAAATTAGGGTTTTGAGAAAGGTCTGACGGGGATAACAGGTGAGGAGAAAACGTGGCACGTTATGATCAGTGGATCAAAATGTTCCTAACAGCCCTGTTTTTTTAATTCATTCCAAGTCACCATTCCACATTATCTTGAGATTAAAAATTACCCATCAAATCCTATGGTTTAATAAGAAAGAAACATTTAAAATTTCTTGTTTATCAACATTTAATTAAATTGTAATTATTAAATAAAATAATATTATTTTATTTGAATTAATTTAAACCAAATTAGGTTAATTTCTTAAATTCAAAACTAATGTAAAATACAGTTAACTCAATCTTAATTTGCTAATTTTAAATTAAGTTAAAGTTAATTTAAGAATCCTATTTTAGATTATATATAAGCTCAAACGTATAATTTTTTACTTTTATGATCCGATTGATTCTCATAAATTCAAAACTAGTTTAAAAGTTAATCAATTTGATCTTCATTCGTTAATTTCAAATTAAACCGAAATTAAATTGGAACCCAAGTGTAAAGGTCTACGCTAAGACCCAAATCTATAACTTTCAATACTAGAAAGTAGAAACTAATTGGGAAGTAGCTATCAGTTCCGTCATTCATAGATTTGTTTTGTTTTGGTTTTTTTTTCCTCGAGGGTGTCACTGAAGGTCATAGTTACGAGAAAATATCTTTTAAATCATCTACACTCAAATTAATTTTAGTTTAAATTAGATAAGATCCTTATAAAAGATAAAGCTCTGATGTTAAATTTTAAACGACTATATATATAAGGAAGATTCGACCTCACGACCTTAGTTAAGCCAAAAGAGCCCTTACTAATTAGAGATATTTTCAGACAATAATTTAACGCAATATCAAAACCAACAATCATAGCCAAGATACACTATTCATGTGGGAACTATGTCGTTGTCTAATGAATTTATTATTTGGTTATTATAATGAAGATTTTGATATTTGACGGATTCACATCATGTTGGGACAAAAGCACAGGAACATGTTTTTCAGACACGTCGAAACTAATAACAACAAAGCGAAATTATATTATACTGTAATAACGAAGAACAGTCACAAATGCCAACAACACATCACTTGCAGAGACTTCAACACTCGATTCGTCCCTTTAGAACATCTCAAAAGCTCTCCCTTTTTTTATATTACCTTATTTTATTGTCTTATTAAATCTCAACTATTTATTTTGTAGGATCTTTGCAGAATCTACGCGGGATCTATATAAGATTTACATAAATAAATGGCAAAAATTTATTGGACACAATAAAACATCATAATATTGGACAGAATATCTTGATTCTCTCTGCTCGGCTGTCAGGACCTGAAACTCCTCCTCCTGGAACGCTGTCGTTTTTTCTGACTGTTTTGACTCTTTAAGTGTTTCAAAACGCTGTCGTTTATATGGTGATACAAACTTTTTAGCGTATTGTTTATGATTTTTATGTGTTTTGATTAAGCTTTTCTCTATCATTTCCTCATATCCATGCAATAACTAGACGCCAACTCGTTGTGTTCAAGTCTTATCTTCTCTACACCTACCATGGGCAATCTCTGCACTTGCTTCGCACCCAGAACGGTCAAAAACAAGACCCTTAAGGACATTAATGATTCTTTGATTCAAGAACAAGCCTTGGCTGCTGCGATTTTGTTTAGGCAACATCAGCAGCGAAATGGGTCAGGACCGTTGTTCTTTAAACGTTCGACTTCACAGCGTCAAGAGAACAGTAAGAAGACTCAGTTGCCTCGGAGCTGCAGCTCCAGGCCCCGGACGGTCACTGACCAGTTGTTACAACCTCACCAACTTGTTAACCAGGTTTGTGTTGTTGGGTCTACGAATTGTTTCTGATAATTCGCTTGAACTTGATTATTGTATTTTCGTGTTACAATTTCTGTAGGATATAAAGCTTAATGATCTTGAAACCAACCATTTTGTCCTTGTCCATGGAGGAGGTTATGGTGCTTGGTGCTGGTACAAAACTATAGCACTTTTGGAAGAGAGTGGTTTCAGAGTTACTACCACGGACTTAACAGGTTGTGGGATTCATTCTTTTGATACAAATGGCATTACCGATCTCTCAGAATATGTCAACCCACTTACGGATTTCCTTGGAAATCTTGCTGAAGGAGAAAAGGTTTCTATATGTTCTTAGCTCTTGAATACCTATCTTTCATTTTCTATTAACTATGGAGTGAATATTTGGAGGTAGAATTCTGATAATTTCATATTATTCTGGTGAATATGCAGGTGATCTTGGTAGGACATGATTTTGGTGGCGCTTGCTTATCCTATGCAATGGAACTGTTTCCTCACAAAATTTCTAAGGCAATATTCATTGCAGCTACAATGTTGGCCGATGGACAGAGTGCGATATCCATGTTTTCTCAGCAGGTATATACTTCAATACAGGGATTATTTCTATAACCTAATATTTTGAAGAACTTCTCATCTGGTTTCTTCCTAGAGTTTGCATCTGTCTGTCAGGCCAATGAGGTTGTGAGGACGAGTACAAGAGAAACATGACATTCAATGTGGGAGTTGTACTCCATTGAATATGGAACCTAAAGTATTGCAAGGCAACTTGTCGGTGTTTAATGGACCCGACCTTCTTTATGCATTTTCACCATTTCTAAGCAATGCCAATCTCAAGTGTGTGTCTGAGTCTGAAATGTCGGTGTTTCGAATAAAAATTTCCATATCATTGCAGGAAGGGTCGAATGATGATTTAATGCGACGGGCACAAATATTTCTGTACGGGAATGGGAATGGCCGTCCTCCAACTGCCATCGACATGGACAAGCCATTATTAAAAGACTTGTTGTTCAACCGAAGTCCTGCCAAGGTACGACACAATGTTGTTCAATAGGATAGGATCCTCTTTTTAATATTACGGTGTCTTATTTTATTCCATAAATTTCAATCATTCATTTATGCAGGTCTCGCATTTATTTATGTGGGACTTACGTGTAATTTATATAAATAAATGACTGAAATTTATGAGACAGAATAAAACATTATAAAATTGGACAGATCATCCGAACTTATGTTGAATCACTCTCTTCGATTTTTTATTTTTGGTTATTTATTATCTGTAAAAAAAAGAGTTTCATGGTTGATTGAAGAGTATTTTTATAATAAATATAATATAATAATATTTTATTATTTATAATATTAATAATCATCTATCGATCACAAAATAAATAATTTTTTATTTAACAGAAATCATCATATAGTATACTGAAATAATTACTAAATTAGTTAATTTTCTCTCAGGATATTGCATTAGCATCTGTTTCAATGAGGCCGATCCCGTTTGCCCCAGTTGTGGAGAAGCTTTGCCTTTCTGACATGAAATATGGAAGTGTGAGGAGGTTTTACATACAAACTCTTGAAGATAAAGCTATTCCTCTTACACTACAAGAGAGCATGGTTAGTGCTAGTCCGCCTGAAAAAGTGTTTCGCTTAAAAGGTTCTGATCACTCGCCTTTCTTCTCAAAGCCTCAGGCTCTGCACAAGTTATTGGTTGAGATATCTTCAGCCTAATTTAGCTTCTGCATGTACTTTCTGTTTTCTTTTTCCTACTATTTTGTAATTATAAACCTATTAATATAAATACTAAACGAAGCTAAACTAAAGCTATATTAATAGACTTAACATCCTAATAATTTTCATTAATTTTATTAATGCAACTGGATACATACATTAAATTCCCATTAAGCATTGCAATAATTGAATTAAAAATATTTAAAAAATTAAAACTACAGAAAAAAAAAATGAAAACTGAAATAGGTCTACTATGACATGAAGAAGATATAACAAATGCGTTGAGCTCAGATCAACCCAACAATCTATTAAGGATCAACAAGCACATAATTAGGAATTTCAAGTAGGGAGGAATCAAAATTGTATTAAATGTGAAAAGGGACTTGTGAATTGTTAAACATAGCACATAAAAGAAAACCTTTGAGCAAGCTAAACAACTAATGGAGTCATTTGTCAAATTTCCTCAAACAATCAAATATTGGAGATGAATCTGTTCGCTCAGGCACCAACTCAAAGTTCAACCTACTCTTAACAACTCTTGCCCTCTGAACCAGAGGAATGATGGAGATGAACTCCTAACGAATCATTAATCCTTGCAATCCCGGGGCGCCGTCTTCTGTTAACTTATTAGCTTGGATCGTGTTGATGACACTTGCAATATTACCCTGGATAAACATGTAAGAAAACCAAGTTCTCAAGTGTAATTATAGTAAACTTTGGTTCTGATAAAAAAGGATTCAACTCTCCCAGAAGATTAGCATTTAGCAGTCTACCAAGCATGACAATGAAAAACCACATTCGGGATAGTGAGATTAAATTGCATATTGAATAATAAGATCTTACCCTCCAAGTAGCTAACTTTTCTCTAAGTGTCTGCCACTGATGTTGGCCAAACACACGCTCAGTAGAGAAACTGCGTTAAATTTGAAATGCCCGTAATGTAAGAATCAAAATTAAAAGAGAGAAGTGTAGGGACTGTGGGTGATGAAGAAAGAATAGATTACCACACAATTGCAACTTGATTCATCTGATCCATCCGCCACTTAATTAACTTAGAAGTTATTGCCTTCACAATCCATAACTCCACCTCATCATCATTAATCTGCCATGACAGTTGAATTAATACAATTCAACAAAAGTCACCATGTACCCATGAGAACAGAACGATAAACCAATATACCTGAAGAGTGTCCTTAATAAGAGCATATGGGACTCGACCAGATTCATTTAAGGCAAGGTCCACCAATGAGATCAATCTCATCTTCGTTATACAATTTTCATGAACAAGACCTGTGCAACAGAGGTAGTGTTTTGGAAGAAGCATAAATTATGTCGAAGATGTAGCTCATCTAGGAGACTAATATTAATTCATGCTGGTTACAAGTATTACCATAGCTTTCAAGTAACGCAGAATTTGCAGCCTGAAAGTCCAGATAAGCATCCAACCTCTGTGTCAGAAAGATCTTCAAAAGCTGATATACCAATGTATACTTCGCGTCTTTTTCCAGTTGTGCGATTGCAGGCATATCTAGAAGATCAGACTGCAAAAGAGCCTTCATATTAGTGTTTAGCAGCCCAATTCAGGGAATAACAAATACTATTACAATCATAAAGAAAATAAAAGAAAGCTTATCACTAGCTGTAAGAAGCCAGGACCTAGGAGAACGAATACATAATGCCCATGAAGTCCTAAAGAAAGCTAAAGACAGCTTCATAACACAGCAACTGTAAGAAAGCAGGACTAGAAGAAGGAAGTGATCATCAACCAAACCATATCAGAAACCAGTTATAGATTCCCAATCATAAGTGTAAAAATCTTAACATCTTCAGGCTGCTGGAATTAATGCATTACATACCTCCATTAGACACAATAGCAAAGCCTAGGAAAAATATTATGATTTCAGCTTTAATTCAAAACATAAAAAGGTTAACCATACCTGAAAGATGTCAGATGACCTAACAAATTCGATAATTGTGAGGACAGCTTCCTCTTTGGCTTCACCCAATGTGTAAGGATCCTCATTGTTGAAAGTTGCCAAATATTTTGTCCGGAATTTGAAAGCATCTTTCACAGAACTGGAAAGGAGTGAGGCATAACAAAAGAACTTTAGAAATGGCACTCTCATGGACAAAACTTGGTCTAGAGTCTAGAGTTTGTTAAGAAGCCTGCAATACCTCTTGCTCTCTTTCAATACATTAGATACATTGAGAAAAAGCTCTCGTTGATCCTTGATTTTAAGATTCCACTCATTCAAGAAGCGATCTAGCATTTTAAAAGAAGGTATTACAAGCTCTGTCACTTTTCCATTCCTTGCCAAATCCAAGGCCTTCATATATACATAGAATCGGCTGTAGGCATTCTCCAGTAGATTGTACAGATTGAACAAGCTGATAAAAGAAGTATAAGATAATGCCACAAAAATCCAAACAGCGAACTGAAATTGTTATTCAAATTACATCTTTAAGCGCAATGCAGGTTTGTCAGTTGGCTGTTGAAGGACTTTTGCGCATATAAGCTTAGCCATCTCAATTGTTTCATCCAGACTTTCAGAATTGGTGACAAGGTTGCAGATAACAGTGAATATGCACTCAAGATCTGGGTTAAGACAAGTCAAAAAGGCACATTATGTACATCCATGAACCAGAATAAGCAACTTCAAAATTAGTATAACATCACCATATCATTAATTGAACAAAAAATCATTAAACTTTTCCAGGAAAGCAAAAGATCACAATATCACAGCCATAGACAAAATCGACAAACCTTTCTCTGAGAACTTGGAGCTTGAGAATATCAAATCAGCTGAAGTGAGCATCAATGATGTCAAATCAAGCATTCTGCCCCTCACCATGCATTCTTGGGCTTCCCCACAAAGCCTACTAACTTGTTGTTCTGCAACCTGCTTGGCAATCAAGGAACAACAATCAAACAGATTTGCAGCTGACAAACTCATTGAAATGAATTCCAAATTTGAGCACTAGATCATCAATTACAATGACAATTAACCAAAATTCTAATATTTCTGCTCTACAGTAAAACACTACGTTCTTTCAGACATGAGCTAAAAGAAAGTGGCAACTTGCATTAGGAAAAAGGGCAATAATGTTGTGAAATCCATCAGAAATACAGTAAGCAATGCATTACCAAACAAGCTCCCAACAAACAAAGTCATCGAGACGGTTAATGAAATCAACCAGTAAATCATAAATCATAATAACAAGTTAACCCAATTTCTACCTTTTACCCTCCAACAATAACTTTCTTCCCGCCAGTGACCTTAAGGCAAAGACAGTCATTCCATACGAAAAAAGCAACATTTTTAATTCCCCAAAATCCACACACCCGCTAATTAAAAAAAAAAACCCATCACCCATTAAAGCTTCCTAAATCTAATAAAACCAGTATGGAACGAAAAGTACCACAAAGTGAAGTAGTTGCTATGCATTTGTACATATTATACCTCGGGACCTGCGTCGGCCCAGGAGAGCTCGGAGGTGAGGCGAACTACGGCGAGGGTAGGATCTTCCTCGGAGGTGGGAACGATGGTCGTCATTGTTGGATGATAAAGCTCTCTTCAACGGTTGACCTGTTAGAATTTGGATGAATTGTGTGAATGTAATAACACCCAAAACCCTAGTTCAAGGCCAGGAGGCTAAGGTTTGGCTCTTTCACTTTGGTTGGGTACTTGTGAAAAAATCAGTCATCTTTTTGTTTTTCCATATTTCCACTTGACATTTTACTTACTCTTTTTATCTGTTTTCAATTTGGTATTTGAAATATACTAGAAATTAAATTAAAAACAATAAGAAGTCAGAAAAAAAACTAAAATTGATAAGTACCATAACAAAATAACGATAAAATTAATATTTTTATAAAAATATATTTGTATTGAAACAAAAATATTAAGGATTAATCATTAAATTTTAGTATATTAAAGACTAATTTTAAGTATTTAGTAGTGATAAAAATTAGTGAATTAATGCAAAACAAAATATTATATATATATATTTTTAATTTCTTAAGTATAATAAAACTTAATAAAATATTTTTAAATTTGAAATATAAATAAACACTTATTATTCATTGTTTGTAGCATTATTATTAATTTTTCTTTAAATAAAGGTTATTTTGTGAATATATGTTGAATTTAAAAATTAATTTAAACATGTAGGTTATGGATTTTCTTAACATTGTTGTGTCACTATTAAAGACTTTATATAAAGGTGGCAAAATAATTTTAGTCCACTCAATTTGAAATTAATAACTTAAATCCTAACAAAAATTAAGTTTGAATCCATTAAATTTAATTAAACTAATATTTGTCTTGATTTGACTTGAAGTTAACAAGATAAATTGCGTTTGATCGAGTTTCAACTGGGACTCGAGTTTGAAATAGCTGCCAATTTTAAGGATGTCTTATTTTGATTGTTTGCCATTCTCGTGGATGTCTTGGAAGCTACAATTGTCTCAACTGATCTGAATAAAGTGCATTTACAAGACAGGCACAGGATGTTTTGATCCATTTTGTAAGACAATCTAAAGCAACCAGTCCAGTTCATGAATCTTAAGAGATAAACATGAAGAAACATCCAAAGCTAAATATGTTCAAACACAACAGGATTCATAGGACAAGGATAAATTCCACAATTCCAGGATGGGGATAAGTTTGCACATGGATTGTACATTCTTGAATATTGAACGAACGACTCACTTGCCATTGCCACCGAAAAGATAATCCAGAGAAGATCCACCACCGGGGGCAGCATGAACTTTGGTGGATGGCCGATCCTGCACTCCAATATGGGAGCCGTTACAGTACGATTAGATGCTATTGTAGGAAACAATCAACAATCAACAATCAAAGGGCACTGAGCCCGCAAATGATAAGCTTCTGATAATCTTGGTTTGTTTTAGGCTTTTAGCAACTTCAGTTGGCTGATATTCACCGTATTACTTCACAATCCGTGAAAAAATTATCAAAACTTGGAAGCATATTTCTTGTGCATGCTATAATGAGTATGACAAACATCTCCAGAACTCCAAGGGGTAAATTTAGAATCAATGGGTATGACCCTGCATTAACGGGATAAAACCGTATTCCATTGCACTTGCTGCAATTTGGTGATGAAGTGTTAATGCACTTTCCAACTTCAATTCACTGCTGGATAAGTGAGGTGCTACTTACTACCTTAATCCAGCTGTTAGTACCAAACAGATCATATGCAACTGATAACATAAAACAAGGTCCTGACACCTATCCCGATTCATGCATATACAGTATGATATTGTATGCTTTGAGGTTAGAGTTTAGCCAATAACTTCTTGCTATCTTTCACATATGAATCGAGGAGAAAGAGTGTAAAAAGGATAAACAAGAATGCAAATCAGAACAAGGAAAATTATGTGCAGCTCCTTTCTTGGTTTGCACTGAGGGGCAATAAGTTCAATAACACCGTACCGTGATAAAGTTACCACAGTTCTGCCCATCAGCTCGGTGGTAGTTGTTTTTCACGTTGCCAGGAATGCCTGCAGGAGTCTGCTTGTCAATTGGTTGTGAACTAACAGCAGGATTTGGAGAAGGGCTGCTATTTGTTGTTTGTCCCTCAGTCTTACTAGCCGAGACATTGGCAGCAGTCTCCCCACCGCTAAATAGGTAGCCCAAAGAGCTCTGTCCACCGCCACTGCTGACTCCGCGACCCATTACCACTAATTGCTTGTTTTTACAACACTAAAGGTGGAAAACCTGCACATTATTTCATATGGAAGAACTCTCAAAAGTTTAAAAATTATAGTTTGACATGAGGACAGTTGAATTACATGACACTGATCATAATTGCAACAACACTAACAACACACAGAAAAATGCAGATAGAAGCAGAAAGCACAAGCAACTACAGTAGAACGAATCCATTTCAAAATATTGTTCCGAGTCTTAATAGGTCAAACGCATAAGATTTCGACCGGCAAGCCCTATTGTATTCGCACCGCCATATATAATAGTAAATTAGAACTTTCTCCTTTATGCATCAAAATATAACCAGATCTAACAACAAAGTGGTTTCCCTAGCAGCAGTATCGACAACAATTGATGTGATTTTTGAAGGGTCAGAATCACATCCTTGCCTCAGTTTCTAGTGGCAGATAAACTTGGCAAGGAACTATAAAATCCAACAAGAAACTAACAACAATTTTGACTGAGTAATGCTCGAGGGAAAAGTGGTCATCTATGATCAGCAGAAAAAGGTTAACATATCTCATATCAACCATCAATCTTTGCTAGGTGAAACCGGACAAAGTCTCATTCAGCTTCGGCCTCATTTTATCCACAAATTATTCTAAAGAACCAACTCCCAAACGAACAGAATCTACAATGCGTCAATGGCAGCCTATTATCTTCAATGAAATTCAACTATAATAAACATAAAAGGAAATGAAAGCCCACCATAAAATAAAAAACCCAAGATTCAGATTACATCCAGATGTAAGCAAGTTAATAAAACGAATGCCATTAACATAGCATTCCCAAG
>JANTPM010000001.1:31377809-31391216 GCA_025434745.1 Erythroxylum divaricatum
CAAAAAGATTAAAATAAAATTATATATTTAGCTAATTTATAAAAATATATTAATAAATATAATTAAATTTAAAATATTTTTAAAATATATATATTTCAAATAAATTTTGATTTAATAATTAAAAATATATATAATAAATTAGTTTATAAATAATAATTTTTAAATTATTTATTTAAAAAATATTTGTATTAATACTTTATTAATAAATATTTTATAAAATATTTAAATAAATTTAAATAAAAATAATTTACTTTTTAAGTTTTATTTAATTTATAATTATTATTAATAATAAAAATATTTATTATTATTTTAAAAACTAAAAAAAAGAAGGAATGAGAAGTACGAGGGAGCAAGGGAGCGAAATTTTGAAAATTTTGTAAAAAAATCTCATAATTTTTTAAATATTTCGTTATCAGTCAATATTTAGCCGATATTTTAAATACCGACCGGTACTGACTAATATAGCCGAAATGAATCGACACCAACCGATTTTTAAATTTAGTACCAAAATTCAATATATCGTATTAATTTTAGTCCAATACAATGCATACTACGGTACATACCGATCGATAGAGTCTAGTATTCGTAACTATGATCCCTACTTTTTACATGCTCATTGACTTTTTTTATTGATGGAACAACTTTATTATTTTTTAATCTGACTTTTCATATAGACTGATTAAAAATTGCTATTGTATGTATCAATTTGCCAGTACAAAAAAAGTAGAAAGCAACAGTACCCTTTAAGAATTTCAGCTACTATTGAATTACCTTTTCTTAGTATAATGTAGCCTTTTTATTTTGGGGTTAATGACTTATTCAACACAAAATCTTCATAAATTATTTTATACGAGTTTCAATTTTTGAGGAAAATTAAATTAAATTTCAATCTTCTTAAAATATAATATATCACATTATTATATTGAAAACAAGATAAGTTGTATTTTAAAAAAAAAAGAAATTATACTTCAATATCTATTGGTTAAATACGCGAAAACTATGATCTTTGACTATTAACCCTCACATGATTAACGATTTTTCTTCTAAACTACTTACTGGTTGAAGACATCGACTCACCAAAGTCGGATTAAAAGTATGTATTATTATGTAGCTGTTTCAGTTATCGAAACTATCAAATTATATCTTAAAAGGGTAAGTATGATAATAGATTGATCCATAAGTTCAGATACATAAATTTTTTACGAGTCAATCACGATTTATTCTCAAGCCCAAATCAATTTGAAACTCAATTTTTCTAACCAAAACATTTATTCTCAAGCCCAAATCAATCTGAAACTCAATTTTTCTAACCAAAACATTACAGGTAGGCTTGATCACAGCCCAGATAAGGACATTCTTCCTTTTTTAATCTTGAAAAAGACATTCACGTTATTTGACGTTACTTGCCTGTTTGTGGACCTTTCTTCTCCGTTTAATCAAATATCTTTAAGAACACTTCTGACAAAATAAAGGGATAAGTTATTTTTATATTAATTTTTTTAAAATCAAATTCTGCTAATATTATTTAAAAATAATGTTTTTATTATTTAAAAATTGGCAGAATTTGATTTTTAAAAAATTAATATAAAAATAGCTTAGCTCTTTATTTTGTCATAAGTGTTCATAAAGATATTTTATTAAACGGAGAAGAGAGGTCCACAAACAGGCAAGCAACGTCAAATAACGTGGATGTCCTTATCAAGGGCTGGATCAACCATAATGTGGATTGTCGGCTTATTATATTTCATGAGCCCACAGATTATTATTTAAAAAAATGATTTGGAGCATATATGAAAAAAAAAATCGAAAGGTGATTGTTTGACAAACTTTTCCATTAGTTTATGACATACACAAAAATTAGAAAAATTAAAAGTACTAAAGATACAAAAATTGAGATTTGTTAACATAGTTTAGCACATTTTATCTACGCCTATGGATTCTCACTTAGATTAATTCTTTTACTAATGACAATAGTTTTATACAAGACTTTATTAAGTCAATACCACTTAATCCTTGACACTATCCGTCGTCTTTACCACCCGTAAAAGAATTTTATACCCAATAATATGACCACTTAATATTAATTTCAACAAAGAATTTTTTTCAACAATCTTGTAACGAAAGAACACTAAACATATAACTCAAGTGGTTAAATAAAATTCAACATAAATGAAAACATCCGAGAAATAACAAAAAAACAACTCTTTTATAAATTCAGCTCCACTAAAACAAGTCTGAAAATTGTCATCATAAATTATGGATTAATCCACACAAATATCAGTATTAATTCATAACTACATGATGAAGACATCAAGTATGACAATTTACGCAAACAACTACTGTGACAAATCCAGGCAAGAAAGCAAGGCACACAAATATCAGCATTAATTGATAACTACAGGATGTAGACATCACGAATACACCTTTAGCTTTGTCAAATTTTCTTCACACACACATCAATTTCACACGCAAGAAAAAAAAAACTCACAAAAGGCGTAGAAACCCCAATAAAGAACCAACTCCACACCCAAAATACGTTAACAGTAACACCCCAAAAAGAATCACAGCAACAATCCCTTCAGGCCAATTGTCAACTGATACAAAAGTAGGGCAAACAAGATAGAATTTTATCATAATTAGAAGACTTTACAAAATAGAATTATATCTTTAATACAATCTTTTATCAGATATTATTTTAATCAAATTTAAGATATTCTATTCCATCTTGATTAGAATTTGAAGTCTATTAACATTATTTTAAAAGTATAATTATTAAATAATGTAAAAATTAATAATAAGATATATGAAAGTATTTTCTACCTTCAAAAATTTGTTGTCTCTAAAATAATCTAAATTTTAATTATCCAAAAATAATAAATCACGCGATTGATGTAGTTTAAAGATTATTGTATAATCTTTAAACTTTAAAAATAATTTAATAAATAACAATAATTACATGCAACTATCGAAATCATATTTTATTATGATTTAAAAAGAATATAGTATGCCTCCAATTGATTTATATAAAAACATTATATTTTCTGAAAATTTAGAACTACTAGAAGATTTTTTAAGTCAAAAGTCGTCACTTTTTCGTATAATATAATCCTTTGTATAATTCTGTTTGCTAAATCTTTAATATTTTCCAAATTGATTATTCATTTTCAATTTAAATTTAAATTTTATTTGAAAATTTGTTAGCGATAATAAGAATTTGATATAATTTATGATTAAAAAATTGAAACAAATGATTTGATTGTAAAAAGTTTGAATAAGTTAACTTTTTAATTTAATTTTCAACTTTTTTGTTCGATTTACTTTAATAATTTTTATTGTTAAAATTAATCATTTTTATTAATTAATCGATCGATTTTCTTAAATTACTCAATCTTATAAATCGAAATTAATTAATTAATTTTTATTTAACAAACTCTCGAATTTAAATTAAAGAGAAATTTAATTTCATTTTTTTAAAATATTAGATATAGTCACACATCTTCTGATTGAACTCTTAGGGGATAAGTATAACAATACATATTGAGATTTTAAATTGCATGCTCAATTTACTTCCTAATTTTAAATAATTAAATTTTATTTATTAATATCTAAAATATAATTAGTTTAAAATTTTCTTCATTTACTATTACTGGAAGGTATATTTTTTCACATTTTCTTAACTTCTCCAGTATTTCTATTTATCAGTAAGCCGAAAGGAAGTCTTAATAAATATTTGAACTACAAGCAGGTTAATAAAAGTTGAATTATCAAAAAAAAAAGAAAAGAAAGGGCCTTGTATCTGTTGACGTACCGTGCACGAGACTCCGTGGTCAGTCACAAATCTAAAAGAGAAATTGCTAACCACTCAAATCAACTTTTGATACTTTGTACGTGAACCTTTCAACGTCAGCCTCTTCTACTGCTATTCAAAAGGTGGAATGCCCAGCGCTGTTACACTCTGATATGATATTGTGTAAGGGAGATAAATTACGGTTTGATTTCAGCTAATATTTTGAAAAAACGGCTCAGTGTTCGGTATGTACAAGAAATCTCTACATTGGATAAATTCTCACACTACTGCTGCCGATACTCGAACTCGAGACCTTAGACTCACTTTCCTTCCCAAAGACCAACTGGACTACCCGTGCGGGCTCTACTGCTTTATCCTTAATTAGGGGAGGAGCATTACGGGTTAAGGTGTGACTATAATATACTTAAAATTTTAATAAATCCGATTAAAATTATAACAAATTTCACTTATTTAATATTTAATTTTGATATTCTAAATTACTAATTATATGTTATAGTTTTATTAAGAATTCTTCCAATAATTATAGATAGTTGTGATTAAAATTATCATAAATATTATTATAATTATTAAAAATTACAATAATTAACTAAAGTACAAGATGCAATTGCAATTTTGCTCCATAATTGAGACCGACACATTGATTCTATATCAATAGCCTTCCATACTTAAATATGTAGCCCTGAAAAACCCTTTTCAATGGAGTTCTACTTATTAAAGAAGAAACAGAACATATCAGTGGTGGTGGGTTAGATTGAGCGAAGAGGACAGTAAAGAGACTATTTGGAGGAGGAAATTGGAGAAAGTCCTCAAAAACACAGTATCAGAAGCTGCAAGATCCATAGTTCACTGTTTAGTTTAACAACAACATGGGATATTAGTTCCAATACTTCCTTAAGAAACCAAAAAAGAAAAAGAAAACCAACAACAACAGCAACAAATTCACTTTGGAACTAAAGATAAAAATGGTAATGTGAAACACTAGTTCGGCCATATGAAATTTAATATCCTAATTTAAAATTTAATTAATTTAAATCTAATCTATTGATTTTTAATTGGAGAATACCCAAACAAAATAAGATCGATCTTATTTTGGGACGAAAATCCGTTGGTTCAACGGTGACAGCCGCGATTATAGGGGGCGCAAATGTCCTTTCGAGCTTGAGGGTTTTTAGTAGGCAGACAATAGCGTCGACCTCTACCACAGTTGAATGTAGCTCCTCTGGGTTTGATGGAATTGTAGGTTATTCCTGGGACAGACCTGGCAAGCATTGATCTGCTAATCTCCGAATCCATCATAAACTCCGACTCCAAGTCGGACTCAGCTATGGAGACCACGTCGGTGTTGCTTCTATTAATGTTCAATGGGCTCACAACACCACCCGCTGCAGCCATGCCAGAGTAGCGATCACTTGTGCTCACGAGCAGCATCAGCAACGCCATCACCGGTAAAGCTAAGTGACAGAAACTCTTCATGGTCCTGTGTCTTATCTTAAGGGCTACTTTGTCTGCAATTGGCAAAGCTTTGTTTGGATATATAGTAATGGGTCAATAGCTCCAAAAGGAAGAAGGACATGATAAATGCATCTTGATAAGTCCACATGCTACTCAATTATTGGGGCTGTAGTGTTGGCTTGCAATGTCGGCCATTCTTTTGGAGCTACTCCTCGTCATATCTGTCTTATACGCTGAAGCCTTAAATTTCATATAACGTCACCGTTCCCTGTGATTAGATATGCTAATAGGCTAATAGCTATGATCGAACAAAGATTGAAGATAATGAGTAAGATGTGAAATACAAGTTGGGGAAAACTTTTTTTAAAAATACAAATAAAAGAATATTAATCAGTTCGGCATATGAAATTTAATATCTAATTTAAAATTTAACTAATTTAAATCTAATCTATTAATTTTTTATTGGAGTATACCCAAACAAATTTTATCAATCATACTTTCTAGCACTATTAAGGAAAAGCATTGGTATTAATACAACTGTCAGCCACTGACTTTATGCCGATATCTCGAAAGTAATCAATGTATGGAAAGGTAAGAAAGGTAAATTGAAATTTATTAAAATTTTAAAAATCTTGTACAAACAGTCTTAAAATGGATAATAAGTACACTTCTTTATCTTCTTATACGTCCAAATTGGAATATGTAATTACAAACGTGGCATAGAGAAGGAATCAAGTCTTTCTACCATCAAAATAATTTATTAGATAAGTGAAACTCAAACCTACAAGGGTATTGTATTTATTACACTAACTTTATGTTATTACAGCATCAAAGTTGCATAAATCTCTTGATATGCTTAGAAGTTGGAAAGAAGAATAAAAAGAAAGGAAATCCATTTGAAGAAGATCAGTTAATGATTGTATCTAAGGTGACCAAACGGTTTCTTGAATATAACATATTGTTAGAGATTATGTTGGAATATATTATGGTAGTGCGAAGTTGATGTTGAGATCTAGCTTTATTTTAAGACTTTTGGTAATTGTACATGTCTTTATAGTTTGTAGGAATATAGAACAAATGAAAATGACATGGAAAAAAAGTTTCGTTTGGAGAGATACACAGTCGTGTAGAGTCTTATTTGTCTATATCCTTAATTTACATGGCTGTGTAGATCAACTGTAAAATTTTATGTAATCGTGTGAAGGAACGTGTAAAAAATGAAGATATACATGGTCATGTAGATGGCTGTATAGATGACATACACGGTCGTATGTGATGATTGTGTAGCTCTTTGTAATTATAAAAGTCCGTGACTCAGGTGACACAGGGAGATACATGATCGCTATTACCTAGCCGTGCATGTGACTGTGTATATTGCAAAAAACCAAATTTGGAATATAAAAGAAGAGAAGACTTAGGTTTCTTTTTATTCTTATCCTTATTTGTTTGATTTTAGGATTTAGTAGTTAGTTTGTTGATTTGCAAATCAACTTCTATTTCAATATTTATCCTTTGTAAGATAACTTGATATTGTAGGGTAAGAGATCAAGTCTTGTAGATATTTATTTGTGATTAGTGGATTTGTTCGTCAAATTTAGCCAATAACTTTTCTTTATATTCTAGAGAGTTTTTTTTACATAAATTTCTATATTTGTTTCTTTATTGAGTTTTTTATTATTTTCTCACTAATATCATTTGATCTTACTTGTTAAGGTGCTTTGTCACTGTAATTAAATTGAATGAATAAGGGAGTTGTGGATTGGTTGTGTTTTTCTTTTGTCTCCTAATGCATGAGCTCATAAAACTACTCAGTCTACGTTGATCATCCAAAGCCTATAAGAAAATAAACTATTACCGATTTTTTTCCAGAGATATTAGGACTCTATTTAAGATATACAATGTCGTCTTGATAACTTCGCCCCAAAGGTATTCAGGTAGGTTAGTACTGCTCTGCATTGATCTCATCATGTCCTTTAGGGTGCGATTGCGCCTCTCATCCACACCATTTTGCTCTGGACTACCTGGCATAGTGAACTGAGCTACTATTCCAATTGATTCCAAATACCTAGCAAATGGACCATTTTCTTGTCCTGCAATCCCATGTATACCATAGTATTCCCGTCCCCTGTCAGATCTGACTATCTTTTTTTATTTTCCTAATTGGTTCTCAACCTTAGTCTTAAAGATCTGGAACTTATCAAGAACTTCAGACTTTTCTTTAAGCAAGAACACATATCCATAGCGGGAATAATCATCTATAAATGTCAGAAAATATCTAGCATTGCATAATGTGACTATATAGGGACCACTAATGTCTGTATGTATGAAGTTTAATAAACTATAAGTATTGACCCTTTTTCTTTATCTTGGTCAACTTACCCCTATAACAATTGATACATGTTTCCAGATCACTGAAGTCCAGAGTTGAAAGAATGTTATCCTTTATCAATATCTCAACCTTCTCCCTGGAAATGTGGCCTAAATGTTTATGCTACAATATGTATGAAGTTTCCTTTATGAATGCTTTCTTTCGAGTAATAGGTTTAGCAACATAAGAAAAGACAAACATTTCATTAGGAGTAAGACATGTTCTATATAATATGTAAGATAAGAAGGTAGTTTTGATATGTCTTGTATTGATAGAAATATTTACAATTGAAGTATCAAATACAAAACGAATACCTTCTTTATTCAAAACTGATACAGAGATCAAGTTTCATCTAAAAGACAGTATGTAAAATGTGTCTCGCAAAACTAATTCAAACCTTGTATCTAGGTTTAATCCTACATCTCTTACATACAAAACATCCACATCTTCATTATTGCTAACCATCAGATTCTCCTCTCCTTTAGTCGGCCTTCTCCCCTGCATTGTGGAAGCAACATGGTTAGAAGCTCCACTGTCTAACCACCATAAACTTAGTGTGGTTATAGCTACATTGGATTCATGAATCATAAAGGCTGAGGAGTTACTTGACAGTTCCTGCTTGACCTTCCATAGCTTATACTTTTCGCAATCAGACTTCCTATGCCCCTTCTTCTTGCAAAAGAAGCATCTCATCCTCTTTAAGTCATGTGGCCCTTTAGCGATGCTAGACTATCCAGTGTGAATTCTTAGAGAGGGTTTGGGTATCTTACCCTTACCCTTAGGCTGCTGGAGCTTAGCCTTCCCCTTACCTTTGGCAGCTCCATACATAGGCTTATGAGGAGATCTCTTAATCTTCTCCTTCGCTACAACACACTGGGAAATCAAGGCATTGATGTCCCAAATCTCATCCTGAGAGATGTAGGAGGTAGCCAACATATCAAATCTCTATTTAGTGCCTAATACACTATGAGATTATCAGGAATTGGCACATCAAGCGTCTTCAGCCTAGTCTGAAGGTGTGCCATCCTGATAATGTACTTTCGGATGCCTCCTTCTCCCGTGTACTTCATGGAGAACAACTCCTTAATCAAAGTGCTCTACTCCGCATAAGAAGATACCTTGTATCTCTAGGAAATGCCATCCATGAACTCCTTCGCTATAGTCATATCTGGCAATCCACTCAACAGATGATCAGAGATCGACCTCTTGATGGTCAAATAGCACATCCTATTTGGCCACTCCCAGATCACCATACCTGCTTTATCAACTTTTAAGTTGATATCCGTAAGTAGAGAAGGTCTCTTGATGTGCTTAGCTATGTTGACATCAGTCATCTCCAATGTAAACTCCACGTCCTTCTTACACTTCTTGAAATTGAAACCATTTAAGCTCTCAATCGTGACAGCATTGTTGTTTATCCTAAAGATGACTGCAGGATATAAAAGACAATATAAAAAATCAGTTTAAATGTAGGACAATAACGATAACAATATCTACAAAGAGAATCCGTTCACACATATTAATGACTCATATACACCTATGAAGGGTATTAAAGTCAATATTCTTGTAATAACTACCAAAGGTAGTTATATGAATGAAACATTAAAAAACAAACTTTTTGGGAGTATGTTAATACTTTTCTTCTTCTTTCTATTAAGACTACCAAAGAAGAGTAACAAGGATATCTCTGCAGAAGATTATGAAAAACAAAGAATTCTTTAGTTGGTGGAACTACAACGGGAATCCAAGTACATGATTCTTTGTTTATTAAATGTGTATACAAATGATCTTGTCTAACATGATCTCTATGATTGTAATATTCTTAGAGAATGATTTTTTTAAGCAAGGTGAAATAGGTAAAGACCTATTGTTATATGAGTCGCTTGATCAAAATGATTCTGTTATGAACAATCAAGATGAGGAACTTCAACCAAGTGGGAGCAATTTCATAGAAAGGTTCTCTATGATGACTGATCTGAGTGGGAGCAATCAGATCAATCATGAATTTAATTATGATGAACCTCGATTAAGATGAATTAATCAAGGAATAATTCCCATATGTCGTTTTGAGATTGAAGGAGAAATTAATATGATTGTTCCGCAAGAGGAAGAAGAGCCAAGGAATGCAAATGAGACTCTTACTAGCCTCGCTAAAGAAGAATGGATGAAAGCAATGAAAGAAGAAATTACTTCTTTAAGCTCCAATCAAATATAGGGCTTGGTTAACCTCCCAGAAGGGGGTAAAGTAATTGCGAACAAGTGGGTTCTCAAAATTAAGCAAAAAGTTGATGGCAATATCGAAAGATATAAGGTAGGTCTTGTAGCAAAAGGATATACATAACAGGAGGGAATTGATTACGAGGAAACTTTTTCACTTGTTGTGAAGTTTGTTTTAATCCGTCTTATTCTGACTATAGTAGCTAATATGGATCTTGAATTACATCAAATGAATGTAAAAATTGCTTTTCTCAATGAAGAATTAGATGAAGAAATCTATATGGAACAACGTGAAGGTTTCATCAAGGTAGGTCAAGAAAATAAAATATGTCAGTTATTAAAATCAATTTATGGCCTAAAGTAGTCTTCAAGACAATGGTATATTCGTTTTCATAATGCAATCATTTCGTATGATTTTCAAATGATCGATAAAGACCGTTGTGTGTATGTTAAGAGATCCAAGATAAATTCGCAATTTTATCTTTATACGTGGATAATATATTGATTGCTTATAATGACTGTGTGCTTCTTACATAAATCAAAGATTGGTTATCATCTGAATTTGAAATAAAAGACATGGGTGAAGCGACATACATCTTGGAGTCAAGATTTCAAGAGACAGTTCGAAGAGATTGTTATCACTTTCAGAAGTGATGTACATTCAAAGAATTTCTGAACGATTTCGTATGCAAGATTCCAAACCAATTGATAATCCTATTGCTAAAAATGAAGGCCTTAGTATGAGAAATTACCCGTCAATGCCATAAGAACGGGAAAAAAATGAAGAATGTTTCCTACTCTAGTGTAGTTGGAAGCCTTATGTACTCAATGATGTATACAAGACTAGATATTTGTTACGTTATTGGGATGGTGATCAGATATCAATCAAATCCAAGCCAAGCACATTGGAAAGCGGTAAAGGGAATATTGAGTTATCTAAAGGGAATTAATTGAGTTATCTAAAGGGAACTATGGACTATGCATTATGTTATCAAGGCAATGATCTAATTATACAAGGGTATACAGATGCAAATTGGGGAGGAGATTTAAATGAAAGAAAATCTATCTCAAGATATGTATTCTTACTAAACCATAAAGCAATATCATAGAAAAGTAAGAAACAATCTTGTATTGCATTATCTACAATAGAAGTTGAATTTATAACATTCTCAACTGCAGTACAAGAGGCTGTGTAGCTTCATCGATTCTTAGTGCATTTGGTAGTCATTAAAAAGAAAATTAATCCAGTGACCATCAATTGTGATAGTCAAGGTACAATCGCTTATACTAAAGACCCCAAATTTTATTGTAAGACAAAGCTATTAACGGAAATTTTTGTATTAATTTTTGATACATAATTTTCCAAACTATTATTCATTTAATATTTAAATTAAACTAATTAAAAATTATTTATTTTTAATTTTAGGCCCACATTAAATTTGGACAAAGAGGGAAAAATGTTACAAATTGAGAGCTATTTGCACATAACAAATTAAATTTGGCTTGGCATAAAAAAATTTAAAAACAAGAAGATAGCTGCGACAGAAAAGAAGAGAAAAGGCTGGAGAAAATCTAGGAACAAAGCTGCTGACGGTGGAAAGATTTGTGTGCTGTGTGTAAGGCGTGCAGAAAACAGAAGAAAAAAAGAAGATAAATGGGCTGCGTTGGTACAAAAGAGGCGGCGCAAGTAGTGAACCAAGAACATAAATTGTCACATCAAAAGGAGAAAAAGACAAAATAGCTTGCGGTGGAAACCATATTAAAAAAAATGAAGACATGAAGACAAAGGACCTAACCATGAGTTTGCGTGGTGGATATTAAACAGAGAGGAAACAAAAGAATCAAGGGCGGCAGCATACATGAAGAAAGATTAAGCTTGGTGTGAACAACAAACAGTGCTGGGACGTGAAAAGGAATGAAAAAACACGTTAGTTAGGGGAGACAAAACACGTTGAGTTGGGTGAAAAAAAGAACGTGGCTGTTTGTGAAGAAATCGTGAGCTGTTTGAGATGAAAAACAAATCACGCAAGAGCTGGTGGAAAAACATCAAAACACATATAACTATGTTAAAGGGGCGCGAGTAGGGAAGTGAGTTGGGGGGTAGAGAACAAACACAGCATCTGGAGGCAATGAAACATGGATTCAAGACTCACACGTTAGCTGATGAAGAATAACAACGTAGGTAGAGATAAAAGGAGGAAGACAGTTGGAGTTTTGTGAAGACTTTCTACTCCATACACATATGAAAGGAAGACACGCTGAACTGGTGAGTGGAGTAAGAAGAAGAACGTTACACCAAGAGGAGACACTCAACTCACACACGTTTCAACTGGTGGTTTGAGGAGAAATGGAACAGCTACGTTGAAAGTTTTGGAGACCTCAGCTGTTGGAGAATCACTCACGCTACAACTCACCACTCTAACAAACATTTTCCACTACAACCCTCACTAAATTATTATTCTCCACCCATAAACGAAGATAGCTGGTGCCTTGGGGGAACGTGAAACAGCTACTGGACTCATTCACGTTACAACACCACCCAAGAACTCTCCACTTACAACGTTGGCAACTGGTGAATTGGACAGGAAGACACGTTGACACCTAGCTGAAGGGAGGAAGAAAGTTGTTGAAGCAAGAGGGAACAACAACGTAAGCAACTGGAGAGGTGCGTTGTTGGTTTGCTGTTGGAGTTTAAAAAAACACATGAAGAGGAGCAAACAGTAGAGAAGAGACGTGCATGAATAAGGTGACACAAACTTTATTTGTCATCTCAAAGAATAGTAACAAAAGAGGAGGCTCCATGTGCGTGAATAGAAGACAAAAGCATGCAAAGATTTGCATTATTGTAATGATTAAGGGTGGACCAAATGCTTAAAAAATCATTCAACACTCTCCGCTCACAAAAAGAAGACAGCTGGTGCATGAAAGGATAAAACATTAGCTAGTGACAGGAGACACCGAACACATTAACTAGAATTAAAAGCGTTGGCAGGGAGAGATCAGAAGGCCTCGATCAAGACGTACCGAAGTCAGAAACGCGACAAAAAAATACAACAGTGAAAAGGGAGTGTTTTAAACTTTAACTTGTTTTCTTAATTTATTTTTATTATTCCTTATTTATTTTAATTGTGTGGATTTGATCATTGCAAACATATATTATGACCATGATTTTTGTTTCATTGATAAATATGTGTGAGTAAGTTTTTCTTTTTTGGTTAAAGTTAAGATTGATATTGGATTAGGATATTTTTTGTGGTATTGATTTTTGCTTGATTGAATGCATATTTAGTCTTAATTTAGCTTAATCACCTATATTAAGACGTTAGATGATTGAATGCCACAACCAATGGGATTTAATTTGTCGAAAAATTAATCAAGCAATATATTTGAGATTAAAGTGTAGACCAACCTTAAGATCTTGTGTGAGGATACCTAGAATTAACGAACTTAATTTTAGGCTTCTTGTATTTAACGCCTTTTATTCTGAATTTTCTATGAACCAAGTAGTGACTCGGATTTAAAAGAGAAGGGAACACCATGAACATTGGGTTCGACTTGCTTA
>JANTPM010000001.1:31457215-31467892 GCA_025434745.1 Erythroxylum divaricatum
CAAAGATTGGGAGCTCTTTTGAGGGCTGGAATAAACCGCAGTGAACTCCCACGAGAGCTGCGCAAAATGGATAGTGGAATGCACGAATTAACGGTGGGCTAGGCTTATAGAGAGATCCACTTCAGTGTTCCAAAGAAGCCATATCCCTCCCGAGAAATCGATAGCTTCCACTCGAAAGGAGAGGTCAAAACCTAACGACTGAATAACTGCGGTAGCACGAGGACCACTAATGTGCGTCTCCAATAAGTCCAGAATATTCAGCTTATATAGACGTAAGTAATTACGCAATATGGCCTGGAAGCTAGATCCCCCAGCTCCCTGGCAATTCCAAATTAAAATAGACATAATCAAAAAAGCACAGAAGGTCTAAGCTACGATAGAGGTAGAATCGATACCTCCTAAGGTAGCTTCCATTGGGTCCGCATCCGAGAAGGTCTCCATTGGGGCCTCTGCTCCCCATATCTGCAGGTGAGCCTCCGCGTCACTCGAGGTATGAGCCGGTGGGTGTGGCTAAGGGACGACAGTGCCTGCTGGGGTGTGGGACACCGCAGAGGCCTCGATGCCCTCCATATTACGGAAAGGCGCCTCAGGAGAAGGTTGGTGATTATCTAAAACATTAGGATTGCATACCATGGCGGTGTGGGAGGAAATATCAATAGCCAAGTGATGTTGCTGTGGGGTCGGTTGTAGAGGGGTAGGGGTAACCGAAGCTGCCCCTGTCGTAGGGGAGTACTAGATCTTGGAGGATTCACCAGGATGGGGTTGTAGAAAAGCTGGTTTAGAGCCTCAGAGAGTCGTCCACGGTGGCTTTTTGGGCCTAGTTGATTTAAAGACTAAAGCAGTACTAGGCTGCTTGCCTTTGGAAGCCGTGGCCTTGGAGGAAGTAGATGTCCAAAGGCTAAAAGGGTGAGGCGCAGGTGGGCCTTAAGTAGTGATCTAAAGCTGACCAGCCTAGGAGTCCTGACACTCCAGCAGAGAGAACCTCGAGCCTCCCGGATGTGAAATCACCCTGTCCCTTCCTTGCACGTCTCCTCGATTCTTCACTACCCGTGCCCCTCTGCGAGTGACCTGCGTCCATTCACCATAGCCGTTAGGGGAAGAAGTCGTTGCTTGCGTGCCGATGGGGGTGCGGGTGCCACCGGCTCTGCCATAGTACTAGCTCCCAGATCAACGTCTGGTGGAGTAGCCGCCGTCTGGGGACATGTCTGCGCCGCGTGATCGATCCGATTACAATCAAAGAAAATATGTGGAAGCCCTTCATAAGCTAGAAGGAGTGTCTCGCCATCCAGGACGATGCTGTGACGTAGCAGGGAAGCAAGATCCACATCCACGGCCAGACGCGCTTACTTCCCTCGAGCCTTCTAGATAGTGGCGACGTCGATGTGGACTATGTTACCCACCAAGTTGTCGACTGCGGTTATAATTTGAGGGTGATAACGTGTCATGGGGAGATTTAGAACTCGAACTCACACGACCGCACAGGTGACTAGCCCTGCGTCAAAGCTGCCAAACAATCTTCTTATGCTTTGAATTGGACAAGGAAATAGTCGAAGTCCAAATCGACTACTTGCATTTGGCCCTGTGGGTGCCAGAGGGAGTGCAGCCGCTTACACAAGAGATGGAAACCGATCCTCCTGCCGAGAAGCTTAACAAAAACAACATGTTTACACTGTTCATCTAGTTTGGACTGGAAGGAGTCCGAGAGGGTGATTCCTCCCCCCTGATCAGTCGAGACTGTGATGTCATCCTCTGCTGTGGCGATAACCTCTTTGTCATACCAGGCTGTGGAGGTGCGTTCGGGGGCTGTGTGCCCTGTCACCGCTGCGCAATATGAGGTGGGAGGAGGAGGGGATGACTCCTCCTCACTATCTCGGGTGCAGACCCGCTTATGGAGCTGTCCCTCCCGTGCAGGGGCCTCCATAGAGGTTGTGAGAGAATGGCGGAACAGAAAAGACAAGAGTGAAATGACAAAGCCGGAGTAAATAAGCCGCGAAGGGCGGTGAACACTGTACGAAGGAAGCCTGAAGTTTGTCACCTTTTCTCACACTAGAAACTTTCTCACACTAGATTAAGAGTATAAGAGTTGTAATTCCAAACAGAATTTTTAAATCTTCAGAATAAACAAGATAATATTCCAATCACTCTTTTTCCGAGCTGAGATATTCTAAGATAAAGTAAGTACTATGTTCACTATCTTTAGTGTTAGGTTAGAGGGTAGAGATTGCCTCCTTAACCTATCAAAATATATATAGAGAGGTTTTCGGTTCCGTGAGGCTCAGAAATTAAAAGAAAAGAAGAAGAAAGAAGAGAGCAGCGCGAATCAAAATGTCAAGTGATGCAAAGAGAGCACACAACATCGTTTCACTTTCTTTGTTTGTAGTGGTTTTAATGATAGTGTCAAGTAGGAGCAGTGCAAATATTATCAGCAACCAGCTGCTGATGAACGGTTCATCGAGCGATCAGGACATGGTAGCTAAGTTCATTGGTGAAGAAGAAGAAGAAGGGTTTTCTATGGCGATCCGGAGGAATCTTGGAAGTGGTCAACCATTGAACTATAAATCCTTGGAGAAAAATCCAGCTTGTAATGAAAAAATATATGGTAGCTGCCTAAAGGCCAATCTTGGAGCAGATTCTCATTGTACTTACTATACTCGGTGTCGAGGACAAAAATGATGGGGATTGAGATGAAGAGAAGAGTTCGAAGAACGAAACATACATGGGTTTGAATCTCTAGCTAGTTTATGTAATGATGTGGGTGTGAAATAAAAGCGATGTTCTTCGTATCCAAATATAGTCCCTTTGAAGGCCCTGCATTTTAATCAAACAATGGCATTCGATTGTACCTTTGCATCTTAACCAGTCGCCCAGTTTTATTGTATTATGAGTTTGTAATATGTTCTCTTATGGGAAGTATTGTATTATAGAAGTCTTCCATGTAAAGGTGGCGTAATGTTAAAGAAAAGTTTGTGGCACAGTTATAATATTTAAATAGCATGAAAACGATATACTAAGTAATTTCACCTTTTCATATAGTGTTAAAAACAATAATAAGTTATACCTTTTTAAATTTTTTGTAATTCATTAAGTTATGTACAAATTTAAATGAAATTACTTATACTTTAATAACTATATTTTTTAACCCTTTTTATTAGAATCTATGTTATCAAAACATATATGTTCTATTCTCAAATTTTCAATTTAATAATTACAATAAGAAAACATTAATATGTTAATATACATATTACAAATTATTTTAAAATTAATGGATTATATTCATATTCTTCTATTATCGCTTTCATAAAAGTTTATCTATATAAGATTAAAAAAACAAATAATGAGAACTACATTAGTGATTATTTATAAAAGGTTATTGTTTTTCTTTTAACTGCCCAAAGATATGAATAAACTGAGTACATGCAAACTAATTCCAATATCACCTTATAATAGAAGTGGCCGAGTGTTCATTGATTATAGAGTTGTCACAAAAATTTCCCTTCTTATAATCAGAATTATACTTTTAAAAAATAGAGACTTAATTAACTTAAATTAACTCAAAATTTAAAATTTTTGACTTAAAATTTGAGACTCATAGTATTTTAATTCATATTCTAATCTTAAAAAATTAATTCAAGTTTAATTAGATGTATTTTTTTAAATAATTTACTATAAGCACAAAAATGATTACTTAATTACTTATAACTTCAAGAAAGATTACTAAGTCAAACAATGAAAATTCTTATGTTAATGTAATTACAACAAGCTAGAGGATAAACATTAAATTCTTTTATCATATTATCAATTCATTCACATATGAATAAATTTCTTGTACCTAAATTAGGAATGACAATAAGTTAGCCTATAAATCCAGACATATATTTTTTTATTCCGCCCAGGCCCAATAAAAAATATCATTTTATACTTTTAAATTTTTAAAAAATTATTTAAAAAAAATTGAGCGAACCTATCTGTAATTTTAAACGTATATAATAATTTATAAGTTGAATGTCTTAATTAAGTTTATAAGTCATTATTTGTAAATGCATACAATAATTCATATATTGCATGTTTTAATTTAAATTATTTAATAGTTCAATTATTTAAATTAAATGGCAACTTGTGGTGCTCTCTAAGTCACGCTAATTCAATTCAGTCTCAGCCACTGACGTTCGTATACAAATCCTCGTGAACCCTCACTTTAATCTAACTTTCACAACTTTCCAAGTCAATGGACTGTACCGATAACCCCTCCAATACGACATCCTTAGAAAAATCAACCCCCTTCTATAGGATTGGCAAGATCTGCTTGACCGATTCAATCTAGGCAAAAATTAACAATACTCATCTTGGGTTGATAGGGTTTTAAATCGATATTACGTTTTTTCATTTAAATTTGAGCTTTGAATTAAGTTCAAACTCAATTGGACATAATCAAACTATAAACTTAGGGGTGAGCATTCGGGTAATTCGGGCTGAAATTTTACTGTTCGGGCCCAGCTCGAATTACTCGAATTTTTTTTATCTTACCCGGCTCAAACCCGAACTTTTTCTTACCCGAGCTTACCCGACCCGAATTACCCGAAATTTTGTTCGACTTTACCCGAATTACCCGAAGTTGTTTTTTTAATAATTTTTTTTAAAAAAACCCGAAATTTTGTATTTTTATAACCTAATTCGGGTAATTGGGTCAGCTCGAAATTTTTTGGAATTACCCGACCCCAGCCCGAAAATAATTCGGGTAATACCCGAATTACCCGAATTACCCAAAATTTGAAATTTTTTTACCCGAATTAATTCGGGCCGGGCCGGATAATCGGGCCGAGCCAAATAATACTCACCCCTATATAAACTGACTTAGTTTGATCAGACTCATACTCGAAACGAGAATTTCATATCTGACCGACCATAAAATTTCAGACCAAGCCTAAGTCCGACTCAACTTATTGCAACTACTACTTCTCAATATTATTTAAAAAAAATCAAGTTTTTTTTATAAATTTTAATAAAAGAATGTTATTTTATTTAATAATTAAGAAATTAATTAATCAAAATGATAATTTTATTAAATATAGTTAAAAACAAAGTAATATTAACTTTTGAATTAAAGATAATTTAAACCTAATCTGAGCATTGTTTAGAACACTATATCATACTAGTTAGTATTGACGGTACCGGTAAAAAATTGACACTAAGCAAGAAAGTTTTGTATTGAATCTTAGTACTGGTCAATATCGACTCTTTCAATTGACACCGTCAGTAATCAGAATACCAACTAAATACTAGTTATAATTATATGTTTAAAAAACAATTAGGATTAAATTGAAAAAAGTTAAAATTTTTCCATATATAAAATAATAACTACTTATTCATAAAAAGAAACATGATACAATTGTCTATAATTTATTTGATAAATAACAAGCATACCGCTAAGAATAAATTAAATAATTTTTCATGTTATTAGACTTATTCAAATTGATTATAAATTATATAACTTTTAATACAATCATATTTAATACTTTTAAAATTTTATCTATTTTATATTAATTATATATATACTTTTTAATATATACACGTGAAAGATGTTATAATAACTTTTAAAATATGTAAAGATAATATTTAAAATTAAAATTATTTTATAATTTATAAAAAATATGTAAAAATAATATTAAGAAAAACAAAGATGTATTTGTTATATCAAATTTATATTATTATGTTCTTTTAGTTATGGTTGGATTAAAGTTAAAAAATGTATAATATAATATATTAAAGAATTATTTTTTAATTTTATAAAAATTTTAAATTATTTTATAATTTTGAAAAAATTATCTTAAATGGTAATATCGATATTAATAAATCTAGTACCAAGTGATTACTATAACTCAAACATTGAGAATCAAAGGCACTTGAAATTGGTTTTACTATTCAAACCAACTCTTCATCTTTGTCATTTATAAGAAAGAAACTTAAAGCTAAGGATTTACAAGTTGTCAAACTAGACCTTCTTCAATATGCCTACACTTTCTTCTTCAACATGTTTGAACACAAACAGTGACAGGCCAATCCCAAGCATTACTCTTTACCTTTCGATGATCATCACTATCCTAAACCTCCTCCTCTCCATAACCATACCGCAAGCTTCTGGTACTTACCAGCCCACGGACGTTATACTCTTGAATTGTGGTGCATCCAGTCCAATCAAAACATCAGATGGCCGGACTTGGGAAGGCGACACCCTGTCCCGGTTTCTTCCTTCCGATGCATCGATGTTGTCGGAAACTTCCTCAGCATCATCACAGGACTCTTCAGTCAACCCCGTACCTTATATGACAGCCCGTCTCATCCACTCCAACTTCACCTACAATTTCCCTGTCGTGTCCGGACCAAAATTTGTACGTCTTTACTTCTACCCGGCAACCTACTCAAGCTTCAACAGTTCAACTTCTTTCTTTTCAGTCACTGCAAATGGTTACACTCTTCTGAGCAACTTCAGTGCTTATTTAACTGTTTCCTCCATTAATCAAGCTTCCTCCTTCTTCAAGGAGTTTGTAATAACTGTGTGGGAAACGGAACAACTGAAGATAACTTTCACCCCATCTCAAGGCTCGTTTGCCTTCGTTAATGGCTTAGAAATAGTGTCCATGCCAAGCAATCTATACGCGAAAGATATGAGCTCAATTAGTTACCCTTTAGTGAACAACGGTGATCTTTTCTATTTCGACAACACAACAGCTCTTGAAAATTCTTACCGGTTAAACGTCGGCGGCGGGTTCGTAGCCAGTGTTAATGATTCGGGAATGTTTCGGATGTGGCTTGATGACACGGACTTTATCTTGGGTAATCAGGGAGTAGTGCACTCGGCAGAAAATAATTTCACGATCAGATACACAACGGAAACACCTGAATATGTTGCACCGCCTATCGTGTACAGGACTAAACGTACAATGGGAAACAACAATCAGGTTAACCTAAACAGCAACCTGACATGGCTCTTCGCTGTTGATTCTGGTTTCAACTACCTTTTTAGACTTCATTTCCGCGAGTCAGAAGCGTTCGTGGAGTCTTACCAACGAGTTTTCGACATATTCATCAATAACATGACAGCTCAGAGGCAATTAGATGTGATGGCGATGAGTGGCGGACGTGGTTTTCCTATGTACAGGGATTATGTGGTGTTCTTGCCTTCTCTGAAAGGAATCACCGGCAAGGTGTACTTACGGCTCGATTTACACCCAAATATTGATAATCATCCTACTTATGATGATGCGATTTTGAATGGTTTGGAGATATTCAAGCTCAACAGATCGGACGGTGTTCTTGCGGGACCAAATCCTGAACTACCGGTGGCACTTGCACCGCCGGAATCTGTAGCAATTAGAAGTAAGAAGACAAAGAGTAAAAGGTTTCTAACTCTGATAATACCCATTGGAGCTGCGGCTATTGCTTTCTCTACTTTGTTAGTTATCTGTTTCTTTATCTACCAACGAAGAAGGAAAATGGAAGATCACGTGCCATCGTTGTCCTCCTCCACCACCATCACAATGCCTTCCCTGCCAATTGATCTCTGTCGATTGTTTACACTTGATGAGATGAGAGAAGCCACGAAAAACTTTGATGTTCAAAATCTTATCGGTTTTGGAGGATTTGGAAACGTTTATAAAGGATACTTGCAACCTGGGTCGATCCCAGTAGCGATCAAGAGGCTTGATTCATCATCGAAACAAGGGATGAGCGAGTTCCACACAGAGATTAAGATGTTGTCCAGTCTCCGCCACGTTCATCTTGTTTCCTTAATTGGATACTGCGAAGATCAAAGTGAGATGATCTTAGTATACGAGTACATGCCAAATGGTAGCCTCAAAGACCATCTCTACAAAACAGAGGGTCCTCCTCTTAAATGGAAGCAAAGGTTAGAGATATGTCTCGGAGCCGCAAGAGGGTTGCATTATCTTCACACAGGTTCCAAGAACACGATCATTCATCGAGATGTGAAGTCCCCGAACATCCTACTAGATGGGAACTTGGTGGCAAAAGTTTCAGACTTTGGCCTGTCGAAAATAGGCCCTACTAGCTTATCTCAGACTCACGTCAGTACCATTGTTCGTGGCAGTTTTGGTTACATCGACCCTGAATACTGCCGCCGGCAACAACTAACAGAGAAATCCGATGTCTACTCATTTGGGGTAGTGCTGTTGGAAGTGCTATGTGCTAGGCGACCATTGATTCACGGCCTTCCGAAAGATCAGGTGAACTTGGCCGAATGGGGCAAGAAGTGTTACCGAAGAGGAATGCTTGATCGTATCATGGACAAACATTTGAAAGGTCAAGAAGTTGACCCTGTGAGCTTGATAAGATTTGGAGCCATCGCAGAAAGCTGTTTGCACGAGAAAGGAAATGAGAGGCCTACCATGGGCGATGTAGTATGGGGGCTTGAATTTGCACTTCAGCTTCAAGAAACTGCAGACAAGAACAGAACTGTTACAGTTGATGCGAGTCAGGAGAGTCCATTGTTGGAACGTAGAGAAGCTGTTACCACCGACAACGACGAGCCATTTTCGAGTTCGAGGAAGCCGTCCCCCTACCAGAACAGCACATTTAAAACCAAAGCCACTTCAACTGATCCTAGTGGCTTAATTTCAGGGGAAGTATTCTCAGAAATAATGGATTCAAGGGGACGATGAGATTGCCCTGTAAATGCAATTGCCGTTACTATCTAAACCGTTATCATAATTTATTGTAATTGTGCGTGTGTTATCTGCACCAGTTTGCAATTATCCACAAACACAGAAATACAATGTAATTCATAATCTGGAATATAAAAACTTTAGAAACACCTTTTTCTACTTGCATTAGTGAACTGCTTCCACATTAAAGGGGTCTCTCCTGATACTTGCTTGGTTTTGAAGCCTTGGAATCAGCTATTAAAGATAACCAAGTCCAAGAAACTTGTCTACAAAGTTATTGGCAGGAAGATGAAACAATATATTAAGAAATTAAGAATCTTGGGAATGTTAAAACTTGAATAAAGAATAGCAAGAGGATCTGATCTCCCTAAAGAAAGTCAAAAATGGCCAAGAGAAAGCAGTAAGGCAGATTCTTCAGAGAAACTAAGACTTCTGATAATATGCAGATACAAACTACTCAGAGATCTCTTAAATGCCTCACTACCTATGCAACCAGAATCTCTCACAGACCTGATACTATTCCTTACTCATTTCACAGCCAACTCTCCAACTTACAGACCAAACTGGGAGTTCTGCTAGAGCACTTGCACAATGAGAGTTCAGTCTCAAGATCTGTAGCAAAGTTTTCTGATCAAGTTCTTACCATAGCTATATGCTTGGACAAACTCGCTGACAGTGTATCAGGAAATGTTCCGATTAATGGTTGTGAAATGAGCAAGGTTGATGAAGATTTAACCGACCTGAGGAAGGTGAGGATCAAGAGGAGTTGAGAGGTGCAAAGTTCTTCAGTTCAAGTGAGCTCTATAATTATACCTCGCCAAAAACAAACAGACAAATTGGGAAGAAGAACTTTCTTGGAGTTGAAACTATCAATCCTTCCATTGGGTTGCCTTGTTCTCACATGGCGACTCATGTAGATCGTTTCTATAAGGATAAGCTCATGTCACATAATGGAGCCCAACAGCCCAACCTTATACCCTTTATTAGCATTTCTAATGCTTCCAAAGAAGCCTGGGATATAATTGCCAAAACGTATGCTCAAGCTTCTCGTGGCAAACAAAAACAAGTAAAAGCACAGCTTAAAAGACTTACCAAAGGTTCGATGTCGATCACGGAGTATATGCAAGCCATCAAAGTGAAGACTGATGAACTGGCTTTTCTGAGAGTTCCGATGAACCCAAATGACATCACTGACAAAGTTTTTGAAGGCCTCGATGATTCCTACAATGAGGTAAAAAAGGCCTCGATGATTCCTACAATGAGGTAAAACGTCAAGTCAATAGCAGAGATTTTACTACCTCCTTTGATGAGCTCCATGAACGATTGATCACTGCTGAAGCATAATGCTTTCTACTCAATCGACTCAAGTTCCAGTCACGACAAACTATGCCAATCGTTCAACTGGCAGGGGACACAACTCGAACCAATCAGGCAATCAATGGCGTCCAACTGGACAACAAAACAATTATCGTCCTCCTACCAATCAGATGCAGCACCAACAATCCAACAATTGGAATCCACACAGATCTAATTGGAATCAGGCAATCATGACCAATTCAAGTGGTTCTCAGTATCAACCACGTCCTTACCTTGGGAAATGCCAGATTTGCGGGGTTCATGGCCATGCAACCAAGAGGTATCCATCTTTTCGGATTGTTCCTGTTGCTCCTAGTCAACCTCAAGCACCACCGAGAGCAAACTATGCTGCATCTTCCGCTGCACCGAACCAAACTCAATGGCTCCTTGATTCCGGTGCCTCGCACTACGTTACCACTGATTTGCAGAACCTATCCCTGCACAACCCATATACAGGCAATGAGGACATTATGATTGGAGATGACACAGGTCTACAGATAAGTCGCACAGGGAGTTGTACAATCAAAGCCTTAGACGGAACTTTAAAACTCTACAATGTTTTATATGTGCCACATATGCAAAAGAATTTGATTTCTGTGTACCAATTTTGTGCTTCAAATAATGTGTCTATTGAATTCTCCAC
>JANTPM010000001.1:31467992-31480001 GCA_025434745.1 Erythroxylum divaricatum
CTCACTACCTATGCAACCAGAATCTCTCACAGACCTGATACTATTCCTTACTCATTTCACAGCCAACTCTCCAACTTGCAGACCAAACTGGGAGTTCTGCTAGAGCACTTGCACAATGAGAGTTCAGTCTCAAGATCTGTAGCAAAGTTTTCCGATCAAGTGCTTACCATAGCTGTCTGCTTGGACAAACTCGCTGACAGTCTATCAGGAAATGTTCCGATTAATGGCAGCAAAATGAGCAAGGTTGATGAAGATTTAACCGAACCTGACAAAAGTGAGGATCAAGAGGAGTTGAGAGGTGCAAAGTTTTCCAGTTCAGGTGAGCTCTATAATTATACCTCGCCAAAAACAAGCAGACAAATTGGGAAGAAGAACTTTCTTGGAGTTGAAACTATCAATCCTTCCATTGGGTTACCTTGTTCTCACATGGCGACTCATGTAGATCGTTTCATGAGTTACAAAGCTTATGGTATGTGCCCAGATGACTGGGATTTGGCTCAGAAACTTGTAGCCAGTGGATGTGAACCTTTGCCTAGAAGGAGATGCTTTTCAAGAACACCTCCAACTTACAGCAGGCCGTTTCCAGCAAATACCTCTCTTTGGACACAACCTAATGATGCTAATATCCTGTGGAGCCATTATAAGTGCAAAGGTTACTCCTGTCTTGTTTCAAATGAAACAACAGCCAGGAAAGGATTCTACAAATGTGCAGACTGTTTCAAGCTTAGAAAAGTAGGGTGGAAGATGCCAACAAACGAGTCTGTTTCAGCAGAATTCACCATTGATGAAGTTCTGAGATTAAAGCCAGGGGAAATCCGCATTGGACTTGATTTTAGTCCAACATCTGGCACCTTTGCTGCACTTATGAAAGAAAAGAATGTCACCATTGCATCAGCAACCTTAAACATAGGAGCCCCTTTCAGTGAGGTGATTGCATTGAGAGGTCTTCTTCCTCTGTATGTATCAATAGGATCAAGATTACCATTCTTTGATAACACTCTTGACATTGTTCATTCCAGTCTCTTCTTGGATGGGTGGATTGGCATGGAACTTCTCCAGTTTGTACTTTTCGACTGGGACCGTGTTCTTCGACCAAAAGGGCTCCTTTGGGTAGACCGCTTCTTCTGCAAGAAGGAAGAGTTGAAGCTGTACTTGAATGAGTTTACAAGGATAGGATACAGAAAACTGTTATGGCGAGTGGTCCCGAAGACAGACAAACTCGGGGAAGAGTTTTTCTTCTCTGCAGTCCTGGAAAAACCAATTCGAAGATGAAGTTACCTACCAAGGATTGAAAATCCTTGACAAGTAAAATTCCAAAAATCCCTGAACTTCAGCATGACAACTTACCTCGCTTGAGTCCTGTAACTGCATATTATGTTCTTAATGAAAAGAATGGAAGATAGCAAACATTTGCTGTCATTCTTGTTGCTATTAAATGAAGTGATCGATCTTAATTCATCAATGATCAATGATCATAAGCATAATGACGAACTTGAAGCAGTCTGCAACTACGCTATCAACCAACCAGAGTACCAAATATGGATCATGCGAGAAATTAAATAAAAAATAAACAGGTTTATTTACTTCTGAACCTGTAGCGGCACATCAATTGTTGCATGGAACAATTTTGTCACAATGCTACTAACAGAAGATTGTAAGACAATGATGTCGTACAAATTTAATTCTAGGCCAGTATGGCTTACAATTGCTAAACACGTAAAATGATACAACTCATTCAAATTTCCTGTAACATGACGACTAAAAGAAGCAAAGTTAAAATTATATGCCTAAAAGAATTGTGGCTGGATCCAAAAAGCTTCTAATCTAGAAGTAGACTGGGTGTAATAACAATGAGGTTGGTTCCTCAATTAAGACAATGCAAGAGCTGCCTGTAGTATCTACAAGGTTATTTCAGCTTTAGAAATGTAATAGAAAACCAGTCAAGGGAAGAATCTATGCAAGTAAATCCTAGCCAGCTTCAGATTGCAAGTCTCTTCAGCAGCAATGGAAGTAGGAAAGCTCAGCAGCTCATCTATTCATCCTTCGCACACAACCTCTCTGAGTTGGAAAAAACATTTTAAGTATCAATGGATTTATACATCAATGTTGAACATGGGTATAGATCAATTACAGGAAGACAAATTAGACAAAGAAACAAGTATTACACCAAAAGCAAAAAACAGATAACTCATAAATCAAATAAGCCTTATATTAGATAATTCATAAGGTTCATAATCACAAAATAACTACGATAAAGGTTTCAAGCCTTGAGCATCTAATACAGATAAACTCATCAATAATAAATTGTCAATGTGAACTAGAAAGAAGAAAGAGATCATACTCAAGTACTCGTAAGCTAAAATCATAGAGGTTCCCCATGCTGACATGCTGACAAATCTTGGACCCAATCCTTTGTATAAGCCTGTCCATCCATCATCCTTGATCAAATTTTTAACTACTTGTTTGGCAGAGCTTTTCCTTTCATGTCCCATCACCTGGAAGAGAAAACTAATCACCACATATGAAACAAAATATGGGGAAAAAAAAAGAGTGTAGAATGTAGTAAGTCATAGTACAGAGACATCTTTCCACCCCTCAAAACTGTGTTAAATAACTCATTCCATTTCTGTTGGTCATTGCATAATGATTAGTAAGCTTATCACAAAGATTATAACAGATGGGCATCTGTAAGTTATTTTGCATATTCAGCCAAAAATGGTGACTGACAATAAGGTGCAAGAGGAAGAGATAATATGTACGAGAGAAAATAGTAGTTTCACATCAAGTATATACAAACATACCTGCAACCGGGTTTTAATAGTGTCCAATGGGGTTGTTATGCAGGATGCTGTTGCTCCAGCAATAATTCCTCCTGTAGCTTGAACAAGCATAATCTTCATATTGCTAGGTGGAGTTCCTTCAAAGTCACTGCCATGACCTAAAAGTCTACCCAAAACAATTAGATGTTGACTACAAAAGATCAAACACTGCAATGCAGAACGAGTAATTACATTATCACAAACTAAGGTCATCATTGATAACAAACTCATAGAGCACTATCCTAGCAACTTGTAGCTTTATACGGCTAGTTACTATGTACTTGCATGCATAGAGCATAAGCTCTCAGGGTACCCTAGAACCCACCATTAAGAAAAAAAAAATGGCTCAGACTTCCAACATCTTAATACATTTTTTTATCATAGCCAATATATCAGATCCTTGGCAGTAACCTGAGGATATTTCATGTTAACTAAAAATAAAAGTGTAGCAGTTCCCCCTGCTTTAACAAGCTCTCTGAGATTGGAGAGCATAAAGAATTCAAAATGGTTAATTTATGATATCGAGCATAAATATTTTCAAGGAAGATCACATAAACTTGTAAAACTACATAACTGAGGACAACATGCAAGTCAAATTGCAAAATGAAGTTCAAAGCCACACAGGATCATCAATAAGAGGATTAAAGACACAGCAATCGTGATTCTGATTGAAAAGGAAGTAAATGAAGCTCTTCAAAAATATTGTAGACAACGAAGAAAATGAGAACTCACTTCCAGATTACACGCTGGCTTGAACCATAACTTGCCCACCATACAGCACTAGATGGAGAGTAAGTCATAACTGATAGACCAAACCCCCTGTATAACCCTCTTATGCCATCAGATTTTATAACCTTACGAGCAACATCTAGACCCCCATCGTACTTTGTATGACCAGAATATCCTTGTACCATTAACTTCTGGCTAACCTGGACAATGATATCAAATGAAAACTTAGCAACTCCCACGCTTCTGCTTCTCATTGAGAAAATGTAAGCTTTGGGCTGGGGTGGGAAGGCACAAAGCATAAAAAGCACATTCCAGGCACAACATTTCAGTACTCCTGACAGATGCATATTCGTTACTACATTTTATATTTGTGTAACGGAAGATACATACTAGAATAACAGATGAGAACCTTAACCACGTACCACATCAATTGGAACAAACACTGCCTGCGCACAAAGAGATGAAATCATGCCGGCAGTGCCATTAGCTATAGCAGCTTTGGTAGGTTCTGACAGTGAAAAAGGTTCAACTATCTTGAAAGCAGCCGCTTTTGTAGTCTCCAATAAAGTGAGAAAAATGATCCTAGTTGGAATTGCACCAGTAATAACTGTTCCAAACCCTCGATAGAGACCTGGAATGCCATCTGTTTTAAGTATACCTCTGATTACAGAAAAAGCATTCTTCTCCACAGTATCCTTTGTAGCAACCTGAAGCCTAGTTTTCACAACAGACATAGGATATAATGCCACTGTAACCCCAGTAAAGAGGCCAGCTCCTACAACATAAAACTTAGTCTTATCAAGCCTGCAAAAACGGGTGGAAGTAAGCACGTGATGGATATAGAGCCATGTCTCAATAGAAGCAAACAAACTGAACAAGGGCATGGGAGATGAATGCAAATGCCAATGCCAATTGATGGACCAAGGCAAAACATCGTCAATTCCCTAATCATCAAGAGAACTCGTAGTAAATAAGAGAGCTAAAGCGAGGCAGGTGGATTCAAACACAGCCTCAGGCATATCCTAAACAGATTCCCACAAATCAGTGATGAAGAATAACATTAGCGAACAGTTCGTGTTCCTCAAGCAAAAGAACGGAATCCCTTATTACCAAACTACTACCCCTAACAGATTCTGCAAGGATCAGTACCCAAAAAACATAACAAAATGCAGATAAAAATTAACCCCATCTCTTCTTTCCGTAATCAATTTGCAAAAGAAACGATTTTGACACCAATACATTCTCAAATGGGTAAAACAGAAACTGCCCATTTATGTTTAATAAGCCAATCGATTGTCTCGCTCATTAATTTTCCCGGTAGCCAAACAAAAACAAAATGACAATAATAGGGAAGAAAAGAAAGGAAGTTGAAGGAGAAAACGCACTCACTTTTCCCAGTTAATCTCGGAATGGCCGAGAGAATGAACTCGCGCGTTAGATGCCTCCATTTTCCCTAATCAGATTCCCAAGATCCCAATTTCCCGAATTCTCATCATGGAACTATACGGCAATATATTATATATGACCCAATCAACACAAAGACAATCAACTCAAGGCAGCCCCCATTCCCATTTTGTTTTCCGTTCCATTTCCATTTGACAACAAAGAGGCAAAAAGAAAAGTATATTAGGAAATTTATTTTAGAAATTGATGAATATTAGGATTTAACTAATTTTTTACAAAAAATCTTTAAATTTTGTTTGTGAGTTTTAAAATTCTTTATCTTAAAATTGACAAAAATATATATACTTCCTTATTATCATGAAAATCTAATATTTATGATAATAGGAATTTACTAATTATAAACATTTATAAAAAAATATTTTCTTAAACTTCTAAAATATATATAAATATATAACTTGTTTTTTAAATTAATTAAATTAATAATTATTATAATTACTAATTTAAATTAAGTCAAGTCAACATATCCACATTTTGCAAAGATACCTTTGTAATTTTTACAAAAAAAAATTGCTTTAGTCTTAAACTAAGTTTAATTAATGTAGTTATTAAATTAAACTAAGTTTAATTAATTCTCAATAATATTATATTAATTTATGCCTATACTTTATTATATATATATATTGCCATTTTTAGAAAATAATAATTTAAAATTATGAGTCCATACATTTGAAAAGTCCTTAAAATTTAGTAAGAAAAAAAAAGCTAGTCCAAAAAGGGAGAAGATAGCCAACACGTTTCCATTGGTTAAGCGTGTTTGACTGGGATTCCTCTGGTCAAACATTGATCTTAGAGGAGGCCTTTTTAAAAAATGCGGTTTGAGTTTGAGTTTAGATTAATTTTAAAAAATTAGACTCGAATTAATATTTGAATATAAAAATATAATTTAAAATTAAATTTGATTTTAAATATAAATTATATATATAATTTTGAGTTAAAAATTTTATTCAATAAATTTGACTTTAAATTAAATTTAATTATGAACTAGTAATTATTAAGTTATTAAACTTATCCCAACACAGAAATTATGTACAAATTAACAACAACAACAATTTATAATTGAGGTATTAACATATGCAAATTTTTTATCTTTTATTCTTTAAATACACACGGGTAAAATTTTGAATTAATACAATAGTTTGTAAATTACGTCAATCGAATACTTCACACTAAATAAGTCTTATATAATAGACTTAATCAAGAGGTTATAAATAGAAAAAAAATCGAATATAAGAGTATAAGACCTTTTCATCATATATATCTCTCCATTTCACCATCTGGACCATCTCATAATTTGACTTCAACAAGTTGGCTAGATGTCTTCAAAATAGAGTATTTATTCCCTTCCATTTTAAAATTAAAAAATAACATTATTATTTGCAAAATAACATGACTTTTCTTATAATTATCAAATCTTAAGTCTCAGGTTAAGCCTCGCCTCTACAATCAAGCCTACTTATTGCTTTTAGGTATTCATCATTTAGTTTGACAATCCATCCAGCTGATTCAAGCTTAGGTCCAACTCAAGATTTGATTAAGCCCAAGCATCGATCATAACCTTATTTTTTTATTTTCTAAAATTAAAAATATAAAAGAAGTCATTTTGTTAATAATTTTCAAATGTCAAGTCAAATTAAAAGATGAGTTCGATCATCACATAACATTTATTAAATTTTTTTAATTTAAAATCATGGTCGAATTAACTTAATTTACTACAATTTATTAAACTTAAAAAAGAATAAATGTGCTTTTGCGAGAGTAATATTAGGATGGGTGATCTCCTGAAAAATCCTCGTGTTGCACCCCTCACTTACATCTTTTACACTAAAAAAAAAAAGAATAGAAACAATTAAGATGAAGGAACATTCTAATGACAGACTGGGAAAGTTCCAAAGTTGGAAACTATATGCAATTGGCTGATTGAAAAACTCGTAATTTAGCAAAAACAAGATGCTAATGCCCATAGTTTTCCAGGCAAAAGCCAAGGAAAACGTAAACTCAGCCCACTGGAAAACTTTCCAAAGAAAAGTCAAGTTCTGACTTTCCTCTAATCGTCATCTTAACACACTTATATATATATACCAACATGACTCTGAGTCTTGATCAATCCTCCATATATAACAGTTGCTTGCATACTATACATATATCGTGTGTTCAAGTTCCAAGAGGCACCGAAGGCTCGCTTCAGAAGCAGTATAATCTTTCAAATGGGTCGTTGGATGAGACCGGAGGTAAGTACAGGAGAAATCATTAGTTTCCCACTTTATCTTTTTTTTTGGTTGTGTTTAATTAATGTTATTTTAAGAAGTATATATCTTAGATGGAGAGTTTTTCTAAGTTACAATAATTATTATTGTTTAGATCATATTAAACGAAAAAATATAAAACTATATATATACACATACGAATTTGGAGCATATCAAGTTCAATCGAAATAGTCTTTTTACTATAAAAATAAGATTATGTATTATTGAATCCTCTCGTACTTTATTGAAATGACTTTTTATATAGAATTAGAATCTAATAGGTATATAATTAAAATAAATTTATAACATGTTTTGTTTAAAATTGAAAATTTTTGTATAAATTACTTATTTTATCATATATTGTAAGATGTAAGTGGTGATTCTTGGTTAGAAGTGCTTCAATTTTTTTACTAACAATTTGGAAAAAGATAATATTTCTTTCAATGGGTGGATTCTATTCTATCCGTCTTGAATTATAAGTGAACATTTTAATATTTAATTGAATTTTACAAATTATTTAGTAAAGATAAGTTTGTAAAACATTTTGCAACTATATCATGATATTTTCATAACTAAAATGTTCAAATAATTTAGTTTTAAATTTTTAATTTGATTAACTTTAATAATTGTTGTTGTTAAAATTGATTAATTTATTAATTAATTGGTAAATTTTTGTAAATTAATTTATTTTATAAATCAAAATTAATTCATTAATTTTTATTTGACTATCTAATTTTTAATTAAACTTAAAATTTTCAATTGGTAAGGGCAATCTTTTTTAAACATATTTTAAAGTATTTAATTTTATTTAATTTTAACTAATTTTATGACATTTTAATATTAATTAAACTTTTAATTCTTAAATTTCTTATATTACCGATTTAACTTTGAGTTTAGTTTTTAAAACTTGGAAGCTTTATTTTGTTGCTTCTATTTTTCCTTTTCACTTTTTTTTTTGTTCTATATCCATATCAAGTAAATAAGTTGGAAATTTTCCAAAATTCTAAATAAAGTTAATGTCTTTTGTGTAATTATGTCACCAGGTATATCCACTATTGGGTGCAATGACCTTTGTCACGAGCATGTGTATCTTTCAGCTTACCAGGAACATTTTCCTTAACCCAGACGTCAGGTAATTATGATGGCATATTTTTATTAGAGTAGGATTCTTAAATTCTATTATGGAATTTAGACTCAACCTTACCCAAAAAAATTTGGTTTTAAATTTAAATCAAAACTAATTTAACTTTTATTTATTAATTTTAGATATATTTACTTCGAATTTAATTAATTTATTATAATAAGTTAATTTAATCAATTATTTTTACACTTGATTTATACTAATTTATTATTTATATTTTTAATTTTCTCTTTTAGGTCCAGAAAATATTTTCACAATGATTGAAAAATCATTTCACGTTGAATTCTTTTTCTTTTAAATAATAATTGAATCTTTTTCTTTTTGTGGGGATTTGGAATTGATCATCCCCAGAGTAAACAAAGCCAATCGCGGCAAGCCAGTCCTGGAAAACTACGAGGAAGGAGAGAGATACGCAGAACATAAGCTGCGCAAGTTTCTTCGAACTCGTCCACCTGAGATCATGCCTACCATCAATCACTTCTTCTCTGAAGACAAATGAAGATTAGATTCAGTTCCTGTCATATAGAATGTGCAGTAATATTGTTTAAAGAAATGATTTGTACATGGAATCTTGCACTTACACTTGATATCTTTAAAAATGTATGATTAAATTAAAAGACATAATAGTTAAAATAAGATCAAAGGCTTTCTTTTTCTGTCACAATCTTGTGATAAGCAGAGTTCTTTTCTTTTCGATTTCTGTCTTATCTTGTGAATAACGAGCTTGGATGGACTTGGAACAGTAATTACCGGATTATTTCAAGTATATAATTTGCTAACACCGTCTTACAAGTTAAAACAAAATCTTTTTTTAACCAAGTTCATGAATACTCGTATGGCCAAAAGTAAATTTTGATCTTCAATTTTGACAACAAAATACATAACAAATCATAACATATTGAAACACTAAAATTGAATTCAATATTTCAAAATATTCAAAAAAAAACCTTAATAAACGAAGACTTTTTTATTTTTTTAAATAAAAAGTAAGTTTCACTTGTGACATGACAAGTAAGACACGCTGTATAAAATGTGGGGGCTGATCTTCTGACCCAGATATTCTAACCCTACCCTATGCCATGAGATCTAAGTCATCCATTTATATTGGGTCATCCATTTTTATTCGTTTTATATTACACTTCATTCTATTGATTCTGATATTGGATGACTCTTACAATGACTCCTTTTGTCCTTTTCTATTGTTTTATTATTTCAATAGCGTTTTTGTTTTTATTTTAGGTGAAAGTATAAGTTCTTGACTACTTGTGATAGGTATTATATTCAGTATGCTTTGTAAATACAGTGACTATTGATTTTAGGGTAACAACCGGTGGATAGCCTGTGAGAACTGTTCGTATACTTTATAGTAATGGTCCAAACATTATGTAGTTAATGATTATTCAATTCCTGATTTTATGGTAATTTTTGGTGTGCTTAATGGAACACATCCATATAAGCGTTTTTGCAGGTTTTTTGTGGTCCCTTAAGGTTCTCTTCCCTTATGAAAACATATACTATCATACTGAGATTTGAAAGCTTTGAAGAATTCTAAAACACAGCTTTTCAAGCATAAACAACAATGGTAGGAATTACTTCGCTTTTCTTCAACATTGATTTTATATGTCATTTTAATGTATATTATTGTTGAATATATGTTAGAATTTGCTTACATTTCGCATTGTAGCATATTATTCTCTATCTTGTCGAAATTTTTAGAAAAATTTAAGATTTTAGAAAAAAATTTAAGCTCGAAAGGTTTCAACTTAAAGTTATTTTTGAATGTTTTTTCGCCGTTTAAAAGTAGAAATCTTTTACTAAGAGTTTTGAAAGTGTTTCTACAGTTAAAAAATGTATTTTTGTAGTGTTTTCCTGATATGGTTTTATTAAGAATATGATGGGTTATGAACCGGGTCGAAATGATCCGACTGGAGGTTGAGCAAGACCCATTTTTTACAAGGCGTTGTTTTATGGATGTTAGTTGTTTTATGATGCTGTATGTTTGAGTGAGAAAAACCAAATGAGTTATTGTCGTTTTGTCTGTTGATTTTATTATAAACAGATGTTGCATCGTTTTGTCTCCGCTCATTAAACTAGACGCACTGTCGTTATACTGTGTGTTATGATGACAGTCATTTTGTCATAATATGACATATTTAATTTTTTATAACCAGATGTTGTAAAAATGCATTCTTATCTAAATTGTTGGCTTATATCTATGTATGTTATGTGTTGATATTATATTTGAATAACTGTTCAACATGAAGTAGATTTTCCTATAGTCGTTATGTCTATATTTTGCATTGCGAATATCATTATGGATAAAAAGTTTCTAGTGATTAATTATTGAGGCTTAATCACAGTAATCCTAATTATATATATATTATATATTTATATTATTAATTACACAAAGTGAAGAGACTTTTAATTGTAATTAATTATTTTAGTATAATAAATTTTATCCCACAATAAATTTTATTATATTTGAATAATTAATTAGGATAAAATATCAAATTATTTTTCTAATTTACCCATAATTATTAGAAATTGGTATATAATTTGATATTTTTATCGTAAAGTTTAGAATAAATATGTTTGAATTAAAAATTTGGCTCGTAGACATTTTTATGTCATTTGATTTATGTCTTTTAAGATATGTTTTACATTGGTAATACATATATAATTTGTTAACCTCAATTTATTGATAAGTAGCATGTATGTTTAATTTATGCAGCTATTCATACTGTTAGTTTCTTTAATATAAGTTGTGAAATTCCAGAATTAAGGAGTGAAAACTATAAAATTTAGAAGGAGAGAATTCTTCTTCATCCAGGATGGATAGACATTGATTATATTATCCGAAAGGACGAATCACCTAAGATACTGAAGGCCAGTGCTATAGCTGAAATTGCGCTTTGTAAACATTGGGAACAATCTAATCACCTAAGTGTGATGTTCATTAAAGCCAAAATTTTTATTGGCATTCGTGGTTGTAGAGCAATATGACAATGTTCGTGCTCTACTGAAAGTTGTTGATGAGATGTTTGAAACTTTAGACAAAGCACTTGCAAGCACCATAATTATGAAATTTTCATTTACAAGACTCATCAGTGTTTGAGGTGTGCGTGAGTACATCATGAAGATGAGAGACATTGCGGCTCAGTTAAAAAAAATAAAGGTTAAGATGTCTGATTCTTTTCTCGTACATTACATCTTGAACACCCTTCCACCACTATACGAATCCTTTAAAATCTCTTATAATACACGTAAGGATAAGTGGCCAATAAATGAATTAATGACTACGTGTGTCTGAGTGAGTGTGAATGATTAGCTAGATATAGTTGCAACTAATGTGAAATTATGTTCAATTTCTGCTACAGTAACCGACTAAGCGATCTCAATTGCTACAGTTTTTTCCGATTGTTTCTGCATGCTACTACCTTTCTCGTCCCTCCTTATGGATATTTTACGAGTTCACAACAGCTTAACCCAGACTTTCTATACCACCTTTTTGTTGAAGAATGATTCAAAAGATTGACCGAATAAATCGTTGGATAGTTCTTTTATTTTGTTTAGCAGTTTCCTTTATTTTCTCAAGTCAGTTAACATTGCTAAT
>JANTPM010000001.1:31491701-31505872 GCA_025434745.1 Erythroxylum divaricatum
ATTTGATTGAAGTCAATTTAAAAAGTGGGAAAGGTGTCTAATTCTTACCTCAATAAGTCAATATAGAGCAAATCAATAAGACAATATTTGCTTTGTAATTAACTTATGTTTTTTAATGTTGTCATAGAAGGCTAAGAACACTTCAGAGATATCTTATCTTGTAATATTGCAATTAATTTTCCCCTTGCATGACAAGTTACAGATATGCAATTTATTAATTTTTTCTACGAGTGCTGTCAAAAAAAAGCCAGCAACTCTTGTGTCTATTTAGGCTTGACTTTGCGTTTCAACAAAGTTGTATTAAATAATACTAAAATACAAATTTTCCAGGATGCCGAAAAGACATCTATAACACATCCTACAATATTGGTTTCCTAGAAAGAACAATAATCCCCAGAACTTTTGGGTTACAAGCCTTCAATATTCTTCGGTAAGAGTTCAATCTCCATTTTCCAAATTTCAATACATGGGTGCTTCTTCGAACGTGCTTATGATCATCATCACTACTGCTTCAGTGCTCTTCTGGGTCGCCAAATGTTGTTCCAATGGAGAATCCAAGGTTTTCTTCTCTTTTTTTCCCTTCTCTTTTTCTTTCCTGTGTATGATCTTTACTTGGTTTTCGGAAAATGTTTTGTTGAAGGCTGTTTTTATTCTTTTCATGGCTTGTAAGTTGTAATGTTCAGGATTGTGGAACTGGACTTTATTACTTTTCTTGTCCTGGATCAGCCATCGAAGACCAATTCAAGCTTCTGGTATGAATTCTCCAACTCTCTTGCTCTCCTTATATATTCCTGCAACAAAGTTGGAAGATGATGAAGAAGGTGAAAACTTTTGGGAACTAGGAAGATTATTGAAACGGAAAAAGTCGTGTTTGGTTGTACGGAAAAACATGCAAGAAAATGAAAAGGGCAAGCTTTTCCCATTTGCAAATTTTCCCTTAAAGATTCAAGACAATAATAAGACATAGTTTCCCTTAAAGATTCAAGACAATAATAAGACATAGTTGTGCCATTTATGCGACATTAAAAAGCACAAGTTCGAGCACTTTATTCCTTATAGATTGACCCGGTACGAGCGAGAATTAATCTAGGAGTAGATGACTTAAAGGCGCCTTCTCACATTTAAGATTCCTCCTAGGACACCTTGTGGGCTAATAAATAAAAAAAAAAGCACAAGTTCTCTCCTCCTTTTGAGATTTTTATTGTATAGAGGGACACTAGGATTAGCAAAAGGGTTTCGATTTGATCATAATCGGACCGAGCCTCTATCTTAGTAAAAAAAAAAAAAAACAGACCTAGACAATAATCAATTTCCTGTTTGATGCTCCCTTTTATTGTGTTTCTATATTTATTCTCAACCGAAGTTAGTACAACACAAACCTTATAAAATCGGGTTTAATCTGCCTCTTGCCGTCCCTAATTGGGTTGTCGTTACCTCAGACCTAATCAACAACAACAATTTTAAGACTTCCAAATATCACCAAAGATAATACCACAACTACTTCAAATGAAGTAGATAATGTGAGTAGTCCTACCACCTTAGAAGGTGGAAATTTGCTTATTGATGAGAATCCAAATGAAGATGAGGTTAGTCCTCAACCATTAGTCCCTGAACGTGAGATCAGTCCAAATGTTCAGAGTCCCACACCTCAGAGGGAAAGTGAGAGAGATTCTTCATCTGAACAAGCAAACAATGAAGGTCCTTATATTAGAAAGAGTGAGCGTGGAAGAATTCCTCGACAGTTTTTCCCAATTGAAGAGGAAATTTTCCTATGCACTTCTTTGGAAATAGAGGAACCCACCTCTTTTCAAGGGGCTATTGATTCACCAAATTATCAAGAATGGATAGATGTCGTGAGGGATGGGATGGACTCAATGGTAAAAAATAAGGTTTGGAAACTTGTTGATCTTCCACCCAAACGTAAATCAATTGGAAATATTCTCTCTTTGTTATACAAAGAAAGGGATACAACTCTTGACTATTTTCCTTTTTCTTTTCCTCTTGGCGTTTCCTTTCTTCCAAGCAATGAGAGGTTACCTGAGCAGGATTTGACGGCAAATTCTTGAAGATAAGCCAGTTTATATATAGTTTGATTCATCAATGAAGTTATCGTGCCTGATAGTTTCTAGGAAGCTCACAAGACACATCTAGTTTGACGTGATTCGGCTGCATTAAGCTGGTACTATTGGTGGGTCATCAGTCATGTGTTGCCTAATGTCCAAACCCATATTAATGTCGTCATTTTTAATTTATAAGATAAGGCTTTTAGAAGATTGTGAGCTCGTTTCAAAATTAACAGATATAGTTTAGTTTGAGCTCGAAGGGCAGTATGAGACTTTACCTTAAAAAAAAACTCAAATAACTTGAATGTGATATAATTAAAATTAAAATGATATATTTTTTTAAATTTTTATTTAAAATAATGTCACTTTTTACGAATTTTAAGTTAAGCTCGGGCCGTATGTTCTGGTCTAACATGTCCATTACCATACCTAAATAACTAGCTAGACTCAACATGTATACTTTATTTTTCTTTTATACTAGGAGACTTCAATTATATTAACGCTTCTTCTTCTTCTTTGTGGTCGTAGAACAATTCTCTTCCTTTTAATAAGTATGCATTCTTGACGACCCACAACGCCTATGCCATTGATGAATATCCATCTCAGACTGGAGTACCTCGTCGCACATTTACAAATCAAGAAGATAGTATCACTGACCAACTAAATGTATGCTCTTTCTCTTATAAATCCTTTCTTTAATGTTATCTTATGTTTTATAAATCATTTCGTCAGTAGAAACTTGTGTAATTTTGTGAACAGAACGGAGCTCGAGCCTTGATGCTTGACACCTATGATTTCCAAGGAGATGTATGGTTGTGCCATTCGCTTAATGGACAATGTCATAACTTGACTGCTTTTGTATGTACAAAAAGTTGATTTTAATGGACGTTTTTAGAACTTTAGCCTGAAAAGATTATGAGATTTATGCTCTTTTCTGGGGTTTTAGGGTCGGGCTATTGATACTCTTAAGGAAATTGAAGCTTTCATGGCGGCTAAACCAGCAGAGATTGTCACCTTGATCTTGGAAGACTATGTTCATGCTCCAAATGGATTGACAAAGGTCTTCACTGATGCTGGGTTGATGAAGTACTGGTTTCCATTAGCGAACATGCCCAAAAATGGTGGAGATTGGCCACTAGTCAGTGACATGGTCAAAAATAACCAAAGACTACTTGTGTTTACTTCGATTGAATCCAAGGAAGAGAGTGAAGGAATTGCATACCAGTGGAACTACATGGTTGAAAATAAGTGTAAGAGGAAACACTATTATTTCTGCTAGGCTTGCCAAAAAAAAAAACTCAGCTATGCCTAAAATCAACAAGATAAAATCTTCTTTTTCACAAGTTTTAGGTCAAGTTTAGACATTAAAAAAATTAGGCTGATCGAATTTAATTTAAAGGTCAAATTTTAGATGAAATTTAAATTTTAACCCTAAAAATCAAGTTTGATTGAGTCTCGAACTAACCCGTTATCACATCATTTTATTAAAATTTTGCAGATGGGTATGGAGGTATGCTTGCAGTACGCTGTCCCAATAGAGCAGAATCAGCTGCTATGAATGACAAAACTAAATCATTGGTGCTGGTGAATTACTTTCCATCGGTACCTGGGAAACTGTTCTCAAGTGTAGATAACGCAAATGATCTCATAATGATACTCCACAAATGCTATGTTGATTCTGGAAACAGATGGGCTAATTTTGTAGCTATCGACTATTACAGGGTATGAAACTATCTAATCTTCAACACACCTACAAGATCATGCTTTTATTGCTCTTTTTGCTACTGATTTATTATATTTTACTTGATAAAAAACAAGGGAAAGTGTGCATTAATAAGTGCTTTTGTGTACACTTTTGTAGGGAGGAACATTTCAAGCTGTGGATACACCCAATGGAAAACTCTTGTGTGGATGTGATGATGTTAGTGCATGTATGGTAAGCTATCCTATTTATGATTATTATATATTATTATGTCTCAATATAACATGGTTAATCGTAAAATTTACGGAATTGAATATATATCTCCATTATTATACTTGAAAAAAAATTTATGCATCCCATATATATATTTTATTGACATTTGGATTTTTTTAATGCATCCCATATATATACGAAACAGTTCCAATTTTATGATTCCAGGAAGCATTTGATTCAGTTCCTGTCATATAGAATGTGCAGTAATTTTGTTTAATGATATGATGTATACAGAGAATCTTGCACTTACACTTGATGTCTTTAAAAGTGTATGATTAAATTAGAAGACATAAAAGTTAAATAAGATTGAAGGGTTGCTTTTAATTTCCTTTTCGGTCACAACCTTGTGACAATCAGAGTTATTTTTCTTTAATTCTAGTTCTGGTATATCTTGTGAATTTCGAGCTGGATGGACCTGGAGCAGTAATTACTGGAGTTATTTGAAATGTATAATTTACTAAGACTGCCTTAAAATTAATATTTTAAAAATCGGAACGAAAATTAAATCAATAAGATAAGAAGTTTAAATTTTAAAAAGTTCAATCAATATTAAACAGTCATCAAATTGACTAAAGATTGAATAAAATTAAAGAATTTGAAATATGATTAAAAGAGAATGTCTCTACCACCGAAAAATGATTCTTAAATGAAAATAAATTGAGTTATTTTAATTTATAAGAATTTATTAATTAATCAATTTTTAACCATAAGAGTTATTAAAATAAATCAAATCGAAAATTTAAAAACAAACCAAAAAATGCGACGATTCAAAAGTTTTATAATTGAATCGGTCAAATCGGTTAATTTTTTTAATCATTGCTTAAAACAAAATGTTTTTAAATTATAAGTTCCTAAATACTCTTAATTGTTACTTTTTAACTGATATTAAGGAAATTAAAAAATTAACTTCAATTTTTTTTCTTCCTTTTATATTGCAATTTGATCCGGCTAAGTCCATTCCATTTTATTAATCCTTCTAATATAGGGGGAGATTCCAATTTCGGATGACTTTTACAATAACTCCTTTTGTCCTTTTCTTTTTTTAATTAAAAAAGAATTCATTGGTAGCCAAAAAAAGGCGTAAAAAAGGGGTAATACAGTGAGAGTTAAACAAAATAAGATACAACAATATAGTTGTTTTAACGGAAAAAATTAGAACTAGAGATCAGTCAGAGCTATCATAGTTTCCTTAAACCAACAATGTAAATTATGAATAAGAGTGTGCTTGTCAATTCTTTTCGGCTATGAAATTTTTGATTTCTTTCTCTCCAAATAATATGAATTGCACATTTGTGCCTAAGATTTAAGTAGATTCTATCATTTCTCATTAAAATATATTGCTTCAGCCCATTCAAAAATCTTGTTCTAATCAGATTCAAAGCAATATTAGTTTAGGGATTTGCTGAATGCTAGCCCAAATGAAGACTGTGAATTCACATTTAAAATATAAATGGGTTATACTTTCTTCTTTAATATTGCAAAATTCACAAAAAGTGTTGATATAGTTTTGAATCCTATCCTTTGTCTTTAGTCTAACTTTAGCTACTAGCCAAGTTGTAAACGAGGCTTTGGGATTTAAAGATGCTTTTCATACTACATTGAACATTGATATATATGGAATAAGAGTTTTGAGAGCTTTAATGCGGGAGGAATTTGAGAAAACTCCATTTATGCTTGTCTTTAGTAGAAGAATTTGGTTGATAGTTTGGTAGATAGATCTGTAGCCTTTCAAATCCTCTACCTTGAAAGTATCAGGACTTGTTTTCAATGATGCTAATGCAATCGAACTTGTGATGGAATTCTTGTGGACAAGGTAAAAATAACATTTATAAGGTGAAGGGAGCTAGAGGAGGTCCGATTATCAAAATAGAATCGAGTATCATTTCCATTTCTCGTGGACATTGATGAAGGAGTACACCAGATGTCTTTTTCTTAAGATCTGATCGAAGAACCAGGAATTTTATTATTACAATACGTTTTTGTTTTTACAACCACAAATTTGTTAGATTTTAGGTAAAAGTGTAGGTTCTTGTGATAGATATTATATTGAGCATGCGTTCTACATATCAGTGCTTTCAAAATTGAAATGATTTAAAGGATTAAAAGTTTTAATTAGTATTAAGTTCTCATAAAATTAGTCAAAGATTGAATAAAATTAAAGAATTTGAGAATTGATTGAAGAAGATTATTCTTACTCATAAAAATATTTAAAGTTTAAACAAAAAAAAGACTATAAAAATTTATTTATTTATGTTAATTTATAAAAAATGATTAGTTTATTTTAGTTAAATAAAAATTTATTTATTTATTTGGTTTATAAAAACTCATTAGTTTATGAAAATGGTTTATTAATAATAAACAAATTAATTTTTAATAACAAAGATTATTTAACTAAATTAAACCAAAAAGTTGAAAATAAAATCAGAAAATTAACTAGTCCAAGATTTTTATTATTAATCCTTTTAAATTGATTCGATTTTTAAAACATTGCTAAATATAGTGGCTATTGATTTTAGGGTAATAACTTATGGAGAGCTTTAAAAATTTTCATGTTTGAATTCAGTTAATGACTTAAATCTGATAACTTATATACCTAATTTATGTTTTCATAATTGATAGGATTAAAAAAAATTATCTAAGCCAAAATTTTCAATTTAAAAACAAGAGAATCAATTATGCATGGTTAAAATTTTTAAATTTTATTAGATTCAAAATTCAAATTAAAGTCACGTTTGGCAATTAACGGATTGCATTAGCCGTTAGTTAATTCTATTAGCGGTTAGCTAATAACAAGTTGACTAGTAAATCACATCAACTGTTTATTTAAAAATATTTGATAAAATCAATTGTTTAGTATTAGTGTTTATATGTAAAATGACTTATCAGTGTATGATATAAAAAAATTATAAGGACATGAGAATTAGTTATTTATATTTTAGTAATTTCTTTAAATATTTTCGTAAGAATTTAGATAGAGTAAAAGAAGTCAACATCATCATTTTCTCTAATATCTTCCATCAAACCTTAAGAACACTGAAAGCCCTATCAATATAACTTTTCAATGATGAATGAGCTCAATTAAAAACTTCTTAATATCCTTTTATATTTGCACCACAAATGGTTAATTGAAGAACTTGAAAGATCACTAAAATGTTATTAAAAATAACTTGAGAATGAGTTCTCTTCGGATCAAACGAGGAGCTTTTCCTCAAATGCAACACCAACAAACTTAAAATGTGATCGGGCCTGTAAAAATGATAAAAAATTAATTTCTAATTTAAGGAAATATAAATTTTTTATTATTTTAAGAATTGAAACTATATTTCTAATATATTAAATTAAATTATTTTGAAAAAAATGTTTATATTAATCTCTTAAAATTTAAAATTAGATAAAACATTAATTTAAATTTGACTTATTAATTTTATATTGAATTAAACATAATATACAGGTGATAATAATATTATATACTAAATATTGATATAAAAGGGAAACCTAAATATTGGATTTATACAAAAGTAATTAATATAACATAATTAGAGATAACAAATTTAAAACATTTATTTTTTTGAAATTTAATTTAATATTTAATATTTAATATTTTAAATTTAATTACTAACCTTTAAAATTTTGTATAAATTAAGTCAAATTTATACTCTATTTGTACCTATAACTGTATCTCTAATTTTACGTTATCTCTATCTTTATCTGTAATTTGTAATAACTTTTGAATATAATAGCCTTTTAGTCCATTAATTTCTCAATAGTTAGAGAAAAACCCTCTTAAATCAACAGATTGAGTTTAATCCGATAATCTAATCAACTAATTATCAAACATAATTATCAACAATTTGACGTGGTCAAATAACTAAAACATTTCAATTTGCCAAAAAATGACTGATAAGTCATTTACCAAACTAGACATAAATTTAACGGTACTCAATTTCAAAATTTGATTGAGCAAACTATATATATATACACAACTTGTACTAGAAAAGTGAGGGAAAGAGAGCAATCAATAAGACAATATTTATCATTTTTACTTACCAAAAAAAATCAATAAGACAATATTTGCTTTGTAATTAATTTATGATTTTTAATGTTTGTCATAGAAAGCTAAGCACATTTCGGAGATTTCTTATCTTGGTAATATTGCAATTAATTTTCCCTTTACATGACAAGTTACAGATATGCAATTTATTATTTGTTTTCTTCAAGCGCTGTCCAAAAAACAAAACAGCAGCTCTTGTGTATATTTTAGACTTGACTTGTGCTTCAACAAAGTTGTATTAAATAATACTAAAATACCAGTACCAGTTTTCCAGGATGCCAAAAAAACAGCTATAGCAAATCCTACAATATTGGATTCCTAGAAAGAACAATAATCCCCAGAACTTTTGGGTTACAAGCCTTCAATATTCTTCAGGAAGAGTTCAATCCCCATTTTCCAAATTTCGATACATGGGTGCTTCTTCGAACGTGCTTATGATCATCATCACTACTGCTTCAGTGCTCTTCTGGGTCGCCAAAGCTTGCTCCAATGGAGAATGCAAGGTGTTTTTTTTTTCGCCCCTCTTTCTTTCCTGTGTATAATCTTTTCTTGGTTCGGAAAATGTTTTGTTGAAGGGTTTTTTGATTCTTTTCATGGCTTGTAATGTTCAGATATTAGATGAGTGCTCGTCGGACCAGGATTGTGGAGCTGGACTGTATTGCTTCTCTTGTCCGGAAGGCTTTTCAGGTTCAAGATGTGTGAGATCAGCCATCACAGACCAATTCAAGCTTCTGGTATGAATTCTCCAACTCTCTTACTCTCCTTGTATGTTCCTCCAACAAAGTTGGAAGAGAATGAAGAAGATGAAAACGTTCGGGAACTAGGAAGAGTATTGAAACGGAAAAAAGTTGTGTTTGGTTGTAGGGAAAGGCATGAGAAAATGAAAAGGGCTAGCTTTTCCCATCCATTGGAGCGCATTGGGAAAATATTCACCTTCACTTGCAAATTTTCCTTTAAAGATTCAAGACAATAATAAGACATAGTTGTGCCATTTATGTCACATTAGAAAGCACAAGTTTTATCCTCCTTTAAGATTTTTATTGTATAGGGTCATTAGGATTAACAAAAAAGTTTTGATTTGATCGTAATCAGACTTAGACTCTATCTTAGTAAAAGATATTTCAAACTAGAAGATATTAGGTTTGACAAACTTAAATTTTTGTTTAAAGTCTAATCAAATTTGATTTTTTTTTTAAGATTCGATCAAATTTTGAATCAAAATTTTAATATAAATCAAGGTTTGAACTTGAGCTCCAACATTGTAGGATCAGGTTTAATCCGCCTCTTGTCATTCCTGGCGGAGTTATCATTAGCTCAGTCCTAGACAATAATCAATTCTCTATTTGTTATACAAAGAAAGGGATACAACTCTTGTCTGTGTTCCCTTTTCTTTTCCTCTTGGCGTTTCCTTTCTTCCAAAACAATCAGGAAGGTAGTTGAGCAAGTTTTGACGGCAAATTCATGGAGATAAGCCAGTTTACATAGTTTGATTCACCAATGAAGCTATCGTGCCTGATAGGTGAGTTTGATTCACCAATGAAGCTATCGTGCCTGATAGGTAATTTCTAGGAAGCTCACAAGACACACCCAATTTGTCGTGATTAGGCTGCATTGGGCTGGTACAGTACTATTGGTGGGTCATGCCTTACCTATTGTCTAAACCCATATTAATGTCGTCATTTTTTATTTACAAGATAAAGCTTTTAGTTTTATTCATTTTAAAAATTACTTTTAATATTTAAAATATCTAACACTGTTTAAATTAAAAAAAAGTTAGAATAGAGTAAGCACAAGGGGTTTGTGATTTGGACAACAAATCATTTTATTAAAATAATTTAATATACATTTAATAAAAACTTTTATTTTAAGAATCTAAAATAATAAAAATATTTTTTAAAATAAAGAAAGTTATAAGAAAAATTCGTATCTTTTACTTTTATTTTACTTGAATGGTTCTCTTTACGAAGCTTCGTGCATTTTAGTGAAAGTAACCTTTCAAAAGTACACCTAATGGTGACAATAATATGCATAATATTGCATATGTATTAATCAGCCATTAGCTAGTTTAATTCATAAAGTTAGACAAGAAGAGGAACAATTATGAGAAACAAAATAATTAGACTTGGCAATAGAATATAGGTTCAATCCGAAAATAACAAGACAAACTCAATTTAATTGAACTATGGATCAGATTCAAATGTGATACATATAATTATGAACCATTATATGTATGAGAAACAAAATAACTAGACCTAACATGTATACTTCGTTTTTCTTTTAATTATAACAAAGAGACTTCGATTATATTAATGCCTAGTTTGTTCAACTCCTTCTTTGCAGAACAATTCTCTTTCTTTCAACAAATATGCATTCTTGACGACCCACAACGCTTATGCCATTGATGGATATCCATCTCACACTGGAGTCCCTCGTCTCACATTTACAAATCAAGAAGATAGTATCACTTACCAACTAAACGTATGCTATTTCTCTTATAAATCCTTTCTTTAATGTTATCTTATGTTCTATAAATCATTTTGTTTATCGAAACTTTGCGTAATTTTGTTAACAGAACGGAGCTCGAGCCTTGATGCTTGACACCTATGATTTCCAAGGAGATGTATGGTTGTGCCATTCGTTTAATGGAAAATGTCATGACTTTACTGCTTTTGTATGTACAAAAACTTGGTTTTCATGGAGGTTTTTAGAACTTTAGCCTGAAAAGATTATGAGATTTATGCTATTCTTTTGGGGTTGTAGGGTCCGGCTATTGATACTCTGAAGGAAATTGAAGCTTTCATGGCGGCCAACCCAACAGAGATTGTCACCTTGATCTTGGAAGATTATGTTAATGCACCAAATGGATTGACAAAGGTCTTCACTGATGCTGGATTGATGAAGTTCTGGTTTCCATTAGCGAACATGCCCAAAAATGGTGGAGACTGGCCACTGGTCAGTGACATGGTAAAAAATAACCAAAGACTACTTGTGTTTACTTCGATTAAATCCAAGGAAGCGAGTGAAGGAATTGCATACCAATGGAACTACATGGTTGAAAATCAGTGTAAGAGGAATCCTAAAATCCGAGTTTGATTGAGTTTTAGACTAACCCGTAATCACATCATTTTGTTATAATTTTGCAGATGGGGATGGAGGTATGCATGCAGGAAGCTGTCCCAGTAGAGCAGAATCAGCTGCTATGGATGACAAAACTAAATCATTGGTGCTAGTGAATTACTTTCCATCGGTACCTACCAAAATGTTCGCATGTGTAGATAACTCAGGAGATCTCATAAACATGCTCCATACATGCTATGGTGATTCTGGAAACAGATGGGCTAATTTTGTAGCTGTGGACTATTACAAGGTATGAAACCATCTAATCTTCAACACACCTACAAGATCATGATTTTATTGGTCCTTTTGCTCCTGATTTATTATATTTTACTTGATAAAAAAACATTAGAAAGTGTGCATTAATAACTTTTTTTGGTTACACTTTTGTAGAGGAGTGAAGGAGGAGGATCGTTTCAAGCTGTGGATACACTCAATGGAGAACTCTTGTGCGGATGTGATGATGTTCACGCATGTGTGGTAAGCATAATTTAACTTTTCATGATTAAAAATTATTTTATAACATAATTTACAAAAAAATATATGTTATTATTCATGATTAAAAATTTCAACCGATTCGATCGATTCAATTGTAACAATCTTAAACTGTTTAACTTTTCGATTCAATTTATTTTAATAACTCTTGTTTTTAAAAACCAATCAATTTATTAATTAATAGATCAATTTTTGTAAATTAATAATTTCTTATAAATAAAAATAAGTCAATTAATATTGATTTAACAATCTTTTTATTTAATTAAACTTTAAATTATTCAATAGATTAGGACAATCTCTTATAATAGTTCAAATTCTTTAATTTTATTTAATATTTAGTCAATTTTATGATAGTCTAATTACGGTTGAATCTTTTAAATCTTAAACTTCTTATTTTAACGATTTAACTTATGATTCGGTTATTAAAATATGGTTATTATATCTCATAATAACAAAATTGTATTTCATCGATATGTTCATAATATTTTTTATGCGTCCCATAAATTTTAGTGGCATCTAGATTTTTTCATTTTTATAATTTTTAGAACGTAAAAATAATTTTCTAATCATATGTATTCATTTTATTAACAGTGTATTATATTATTCTTAATATTTGTATAAATTTTTAGATTAAAATTATACGTGATGAATTTTTATCTTTTATTAATATAGATACACAGGTATGTATTTTCTATATATCGAAATATGCAGTGTTATAAGATAAAATTTTAGACATATATTCACATAATTAAACTCTCATTGTCACGATATTGATTGTTCGTTTTGATGTTGCAGCCTGGCTCATCTTCAGGAGCCTGCACCATGACAAGTTTCAATGAGAGGGAAATTCCATTATAAAGTTTGTAAAATGTATGATTTCTCAGTTTATTTGCTTAAATAGAGTTGTATTTCAAATTTTTTTAAAAAAAACAAGTTGACTAATATTAAATTATGTGTGTAACATCATATAATAATTAAAAACTAAACAAATCAAAGTGATACGTTAAACTAAAATTTAGTTTAATTCAAACTAGAATCAATCAATCATTTGATTATAGTAATTAAAGAGAAAATTACATCTTTTGACACGCTAGTAAAAATAAAGATAAGATTAAATATATAGGAACTTTTAAGATTTGATTTTTTTATTATTTGTCCTTAAATTTTGAAAAATAACTTTTATTTTTAATAATGTTGTTTGATTATCACATAATTCTTTTGTTATATTTTATTAATATTTTAACATTAGAAATTTTAAATATTAATAAGAAGTTTTAAGTTAAGTTATAAACAAAAATTAAACGGAAGACGAAGGAAGAATTTATACAATAATTAAACAATATTATAAAAAGAGAAATAATAATTTTAAATAACAATAAAAATAATAGTAATAACAGAAAATTCAATATAATTAACGCTTGACAATGGAAAAATTAGAGAAGTCAGTTATAAAAATTAGACAAGTGTTTAGAGCTTGACACGAAGCAGAAGCAAAATTCGCTCTAAGAAATAGTTCTTTAATCCAAATTATGTTGGTGGGTAACACATGAGTGGGTGCCCCGGAAGGTTTGCAATTCAAAGCAATCTTAAGATAACAATAATTATGCTTAATTAGCACTGCTAATCTGTATATTTTATAAGATATCAGATCTACATGATTAGCCTAATTTTACCTTTGGCTAGGAACATTCCTCCATTAGATAAGATTAATGGCAATGTTTTCAAAACCAGAAAGGAAATTAGGCGGATAGGACAAGATCGATATCAAACAATTATAAAATTAATTAAAGGTTGAAAAAAATAAAGAATTTGAAAAAATGATTAAAGAATATTATTTTAATTAAAAAAACTATTAAATGAAATTTAATTCATTTATTTTGATCTATAAAATTTGATTAATTTATAAAAACTGATCGATTAATTAATAAACTAATTAATTTTATCGATAAAAATTATTAAATTAAATCAAACAGAATAGTTTAAAACTAAACAAAAAATTAATTAATTCAAATTTTTACTATTAAATTAATTGAACTGGTTCGATTTTTAAAACATTTTTTTTGGTAAGTCGGTAACTTTATATCAAAAAATAAGAGTTATATACAAAACAGTAGATACCGTAGGTAATCTCTTAACACTCAAAATACATAAAGGAGTACAACCTATTGCCCTACCAATTTACCATCAATCTCCTCTCCTAAGTCCTACATTACACTCGAAACTAGTAGCCTTCCAGAATTTGTGCACAATCAGAAGTAAGCATAACAAAGCCACAGCATGTCAGTATATGCATATATATACACGAATCAAACCCGCAGTCCAATCAAGTAAAAGATCAAGAAATCGTCTAAAACTTGCTAGTTTTTCTTCGTAATCTCAGTTATTCCAGCATAAGTTTCCATAGGCAATGATTTGCTGTACAAAAGCATTGCTTATCAAAGCTCCATGTTACCTGAATTGCATTTGAATGTAT
>JANTPM010000001.1:31557768-31569187 GCA_025434745.1 Erythroxylum divaricatum
GTGAAAATGTCCATAATATGCAATCTTGTTTTTAATTAATAGAGAAGCTGTTTAGTTTTTAACCAAATAAGCTTAGATATATCCTTCTTTCCATATGTCTAAGCCTCAATAATCTCTATATAATAAGGTTCATAATTTGGAATTATAAATCACCATCTTAAGAAAATAATCAAACAAAGATATCCAAATCGAGATTTAGATTAAAAATATTTATATAATCGAAATTTTTTACTGATTAATTTTTAATTTTTGAATTCAATTTATTTTATTTTTAAAAACCATAATATTTTATTAATGTATTGATCAATTTTTATAACTTAATAAGTTCTTATAAATTAAAATAAATAAATTAAATTTTATTTAACAGTAATTTTGATTAAATTTTAAAAGTTTTTATAAATAATTTATTTCAGTTATATTTTAAAATTTAAAAATAATTTAATTAAACTTAAAAATTGTTGTTTTAAAACATTGAAAAAAAGAGAAAATCTAAAAACTCTTCACACAGGACATCGACTATTGTGGCTTTGAACAAGTCCTGTTTTCTGCTGAGCACAGACACGTCTCCTACTACAGATCTTCACTTTCGCCGGTTTTGCGGGTCTGGCACGTGCCGTCTCGAACGATTTTTTATATAAACGACCACAGACCCATCTCTTCTTCTCTGCAAGCTTTCCATTTCTCGCTCTTTTACGCGCAAAGATCGCATCTTTCTCTGCAAAGATCGAAACTTTCTCTTTCTCTGTCAAAATGGTTGAGCCTGCGACTGATACAAAGTCGGTGCCTAAGAACCCAAATCCACCATTGAAGGATGAATTGGATATAGTGATTCCAACCATAAGAAACTTGGATTTCTTGGAGATGTGGAGGCCATTTTTTGAGCCGTACCATCTCATCATTGTTCAAGATGGTGACCCTTCAAAGACCATCAAGGTTCCTGAGGGTTTTGATTATGAGCTCTATAACAGGAATGACATTAACAGGATTCTGGGTCCTAAGGCTTCTTGCATCTCGTTCAAGGACTCTGCTTGTCGCTGCTTTGGTTACATGGTGTCCAAGAAGAAGTACATCTTCACAATTGACGACGATTGCTTTGTAAGTTCTACTGATCTATGATCTTCTGGTATTGCGTAATTTTCATCTGGGTCGTTGTCGTTTGTCGCATATTTAGATCTACAATTCCTGTTTTTAGATTCATGGGGGTCTGATCTGTTGGTCAATTCGGGTGATCTGGACATTTGATCTGTTTTTTGTATGCCATAGGTTATGTTTCTAACTAATTCGAATGGCTAATTCCGTAATTGTGAAGGATTGTCATTGTGAAAAACGGATCTATAAAGTTTATGCCTTTTCCATTACATGATACAATCCAGCGTACTAAAATGGAGAATTTAACTTAAGCATTACAGATCAGGGTTTCAGATTCTTATTCTAATTTCATCCAAATGCATTCCAGCTCAAAGATACATGTTACCATGGGCACAATCTGTTCTTTTTCCACATTATGATATGGACTTTACCCTACGATATAAGTGCTGGTGAAACCTGATTTTACCTTTGATTTTCCAAGTTCTCTGCTAGTTTTTGCTAGCTTGGGATGAGATCTAGCATTCCCTTTGTCTTATACCAACTGAGATGCATTTGTTCATACAATTCAAAGTAGTTGCTAGTGTAAAAAATGCCTTCTACTTTGCACCTGTGTTGTTGTATCTACTTTGTTGTAGTATGAATGTGATGTACAGCTGTGAATTCAATTCTCTTTTATAATTGATTTGCGTTCTTTTTAGCCTAACTTGTTCTCTTTTCCAGTTGTGGGTCTCTGTCTGGGAATAGACAAAAAGTTATGGTACTGGATTTGAATTTTAAATGTCTTCCCTCCTGAATTTTGTTCACTTTTTTCAAAGTGTATGGTTGTTTTGTGTCTGCATAGGCATAAGTAGATCTTGGCAAGGATGACCAAAAAGCTTTAACAATCTCATGGATCAACCTGTTCCTTACGTTGGTGTTATAGTTTTGCTATTTCTGTTTTAGAAGACACCCAGGAACGTTGATGATGATTTTGAAAAGATGATGAAGAAAAAAAAAAGTTTTGCCTTTCTCAACATTCCCTTCAATCATCATATTCCATCTGAAAAGTTGTACGTTAAGGGTGCTACCACTTTGATTAATCAAATCATATAAAGCAACAATGGAATTCCTTTGCCCTTTCTGACAACAGCTCAACAAGTACTTTTGAATTGGACTTGTCCGAACCAGTCAAAAATTCTTCATCATTTCTTTGATGACATCTTTTTTCTGGTCATAGCATCATTTAGTTTACCTGTGACCATCTATGCAATTAAAGAATTATCTATCATGTGGGTATAATAATTGTCGCTGTGATCAGGTTGCCAAGGACCCCTCTGGCAAAGCAATTAATGCACTTGAGCAACATATCAAGAACATTCTGTCCCCATCAACCCCATTTTTTTTCAACACTCTCTACGATCCATTCAGAGATGGAGCTGATTTTGTGCGTGGCTACCCCTTCAGTCTTCGGGAGGGTGTCCCTACTGCTGTTTCTCATGGCCTGTGGCTCAACATTCCTGATTATGATGCACCTACTCAGCTTGTCAAGCCACTGGAGAGGAACACCAGGTACATGATCAAGTTTTAAATAAAGAATTTGGCTTTGTCCCTATTTGGGCATTCTGTTGAAACTATCCTTCAAACACTTTTCAGGTACGTGGATGCTGTTTTGACTATTCCTAAGGGCACCTTGTTCCCCATGTGTGGCATGAACTTGTGTTTTGACCGTGACTTGATCGGCCCGGCCATGTACTTTGGTCTCATGGGAGATGGTCAGCCGATTGGTCGCTACGACGACATGTGGGCTGGCTGGTGCGTCAAGGTAAACAACATCTAACTCATTCCCTTAGTCAGTTGCCCATTTACGGATTTCAAACAAGTAAAATCCAATCTTAGCCAATTCCTATTCTGATCAAACTTGCCAAGTTATGTTTCCTTGATATGGTGCATCTATCTCAACCTAACATAGCATTCCTTAACTTATGAGTATTTGTAGGTCATCTGTGACCATTTGGGACTAGGAGTTAAGACTGGTCTCCCTTACATCTATCACAGCAAGGCAAGTAACCCATTTGTAAACCTAAAGAAGGAATACAAGGGCATCTTCTGGCAGGAAGAGATCATTCCGTTCTTCCAGTCCGCCATTCTTCCAAAAGACTGCACCACTGTTCAACAGTGCTACATTGAGCTGTCTAAGCAAGTCAAGGAAAAGCTTGGCAAAGTTGATCCTTATTTCGACAAACTCTCTGATGCCATGGTCACTTGGATCGAGGCATGGGACGATCTCAACCCGGCCGGAGCTTCTGCCAAGGCTGCCAATGGCAAGGCATAAAAATTTTGGCCAAAATTTTTCTAACAGAGTTGCTTGCGCAATTTTGATCAGTTGCAGACAGCAATCACTTTGTTAAGTTATCGAACTTATAGTAGTCCATGAAGTTCCTAAATTTTAGTCATTACTCATTTGTATCCTTAATTTGATCAGTTATGTTGATGCTTGAATCTTCAGATTATGAGATGTATTGTTTACCTTAAAATTCTATTTACTTTCTTGAGTTACGTAGCTTTGAATGTGACATGCATGATGCAACAAAGTAACTTTTGGCTTCCTATATTGTCTAGAAATGGGGAAAAACTGTTGTTGAACAAAGCTCCCATCTGATGAAGTAAAGAACAAACATAGTAACACAACAAAAGAGCTTGGACCGAGAGCCCAGACGTGTTGGAAAAATAAGCAAAAACAACGCCGTTGCCGGGGATCGAACCCGGGTCACCCGCGTGACAGGCGGGAATACTCACCACTATACTACAACGACTCGTTGATTTTGAAACGAGAATATCTTTTTCTCTGTTTGTCTGTCTGACAAAATTTTACTCAACGTTAGCTTCAATTTAACCAAACTTACATTTTTATTTATTTCAATTAATATTTTAAATTTTAAAAGTTCAATGCTAAATGAGTTTAAAAATTGAACAAATTTTTTAAAAATAAAATTAAAGAAAGTTGTCATCAAAGAATTAGAGTCTAATTAAGAAAAAAAACTACTAAATTAAAATTAATTTATTTATTTTGTTTCATAAAATTCGATTAATTTATAAATATTGATAGATTATTAATAAATCAATTAATTTTTAACAAAAATTATTAAAATTAATGAAATCAAAAAATTAAAAATCAAACTAAAAAATTAACTAGTTCAAAAAATTTCGATTAAATCAACCAACCTATTTAATTTTTTTTGTGTAGGTAAGTATTGTTGGTGTGCAAGTCATTTTCTTAACAATTTTTCCCAAATGTTGGTCCATAATTGCTTTTGGTAAGTTGAAATATTATATAAATATAATACATAAAGTAATATATGTGTTTGTATTTCCCAAATTGCCCACCTAAACCAATGCCTTGGCTTCTGAGCACAACGAAAATGACAACAAACCTATTCTCTTCACAACCCACCACTTATAAGCCGAAATGGTAACAAAAAATGAAGTTTAAACTCTTTGCTTCGACTCTTTCAAGGAAATCAAACTGAGGCAAAACAATATTACAACTTCAGTTTCACAATGTTCTTGTTCACAATGGATAGAAGATGTGTGAGTAATCAGCTTCACAACGCATCCATCATGTCGACTAGCATTCGTAGCAATATACAAAAAATTCTGATAAATGAAAATGATCAACTTGTATTTGCATAGTTAATCACGTTTAAGAAAGTATCATCTTCCGTAACTCAAAATTGGTTGGCCGAAACTTTGCTTCTAGATATACCAGAATTTGGATTTGACAGCAATGGCATTTGGCTCATCTTTGCAAGCTATGCAGAACCTCTTAAGCATGAAGGAGACTAAAGAAGAATTGGTGAGGAACGAGTCCGGTGACTATGAAGTTGAAGTAAGATTTGCTGTATCCTCCGTCTTTTGGCGCTTGACGTCAGGTTCTTCACCATTTTCGTGACTGAGATGCCCATTTACTACCTCCGGACCCAAAAGAGAAATGTGCTTGTCTGTAATTTGACGACCTGCCCTTAGTTTCGGCCCCCAGTGTCTTTCAGGATTTGGAAGGAAACGCGCAACCTTCTTGGCTTGTGCTTTGCTAAGAGAAGCCATGGCACGAGCAAAATTTGCCTGCTCATAAGAAGGCAGAAAGAGAACAAGTCACTCAATAGGATAACACAAATTACTGTACACATGAGGAGGTGCGACAGGCTCATGTTTTCCACTTTCCACCAAGTGGCAACAACCAATTTCAAAGAAAAAAAATTGACGAAACTAAGGAGGTGTGATGTACTTGTAGAATTGGTTCTTTGGCAAGTATCACGCTTCCTGGCTGCTCAGGTGCTTGAGCTTTTACTGGATGATTTTTGACCTACATGAAAAAAATCATACACCTGATAATTCAAAATACATTGGCTGCAGGAGAAAACAGTTTCGACAAATTTTTAAACAATAGAAGGAATCGTTACTCCAAGAATTTATTTGTTTTTATGGAAAGAAAAATAACAAAAAATAAATGAAAAAGTGAGGGGATGACTCTTTACCCAGCATCTCATAATATCCCAAATGACATGCATTGGAGCATCTGATTTAAGTCCTAATGGATTAACATGGGATCCAGATATACGGTAACCGGCATTTATCACAGCAGATCGGAAGATTACTGCTGAAGGGGAAGTGCATTTTAGTGTAGCACAAAGGTTGTGCAAACTCAGAAAGAGTGGTACATCAGGCAGTTCCTGCATCAAGGAAAGCATGGAACTAATAAGAAGAAACAGTTTTAGTGTGTCATCCACTAGTGAGACTGGAATTATATTTTCATAGACAAAATCCAGAAGTCAATATTAAGGCTGTTCTGCCCCATCAATCAAACATAACTTCGTAATCTTTTTCCTTCATCTTTTGATTTGGATCGGTCAAAAATAGTTATATTTGTAATAGACAATATTTTGGAAAAGGCCAAGGAACTGAACTTTCAGCCGACAAAGCAAAGTATAAGAAAATACCTCAGATATTGTTGTGAGCACAGCTGAGATGCGATCATAGGCAGGATAACTATCCTTCATAGATTTCACATTTTCTAATATGGAAGTCACCCATTCTTGATCGTGAATCGGGGCAGACCATATAGGCCCTCCCATGTTGAATTTCTTCCCACAGTCGTTGCACTCTTGAGGAACCACAGGACCAAACCCAGGTAGATATCTTACGCTGTTATTCTGAAAGGTAAACCAGAGGACAAATCGTTATCACATTCAATCACCAAATACAAATTTGCTTGGTTACCAGGTTAAATGTTCAACACATATACGAAAAAATCAATATGCTTCTGCCCTGTACAAAAAGTTTACTAAAAAAGTTACTAGTTTAAGTGCAAAAGCCAGTCTGAATTAGAACACACAGCAGATAAAACAACAAAATTTTCATTTATTTTAATCCCAGAAAGGAAAAGGTAAACACATAACTTGAACCTGCCAAGCTATATGCTAACGGTAGGTCATGTTGCATAACTTCTACCAAAATGACTGTGTGTGTAGATAACTTGAACTATAAGAACACGAGAACCTCTACCAACAAAAGGATGAAAAATTTCAGAAATAAAATTTAGACTGCATATTATAGATATAGATAAGCCATTGGATAAATGAAGAATCATATCCTACAGAAGTTCCCTCGGCCTTAAATTTTTTCTTCTCTGTAATCTGCAAAATGTCCAAATCATATGCTCTTCAAAAGAAGGTCGCATAGCAGACTCACAGACTTGGGATGTGATCCCAAGTAATTACAGACTATTAAAAATCATTTTTTTCAAACCATAAGGGCATGCCAATCTATAAATAACTAGTTGCAGAAAACAATGGCAACACATACCTTGGAGATAGTCCTTCCAATGGGCTGAAGATGAAAAGAATCACAACCAGTGCACTGATATACGTATGAAAGCTTAAGTGGGGTGTTTTTCATTGCACTTGCAGATCTGGAACCAAAAAACTTTCAAGTTTCAGTCAATATCTAAAGAAAGCACAATCTTCCAATAATATGCACAAGCTCACATACAAATCAGAACAGAGGTCACCTACGTATAAATGCGAACAAAAACACGAACATAGAAATCCATTTGGACAGATAGAACAGGAACAATATAGCGCTTGTATCTATTTGCATGGCTCTGCACACAAAAATGAACAAGAAAAAAAAAACTTCTTCAAGAATCTTTTTATGAGGAAATGATGGAACATGAGAATCATCCTGCAACCCTGTCAGGGAAATCCTACAAGAATAAAGGAGTTGAAGAAACTGAAATGAAACTGGAGTATATGTAGAGGTGTTAGTTTAACTATAATTTTTTATTCTTGATAGTTATGTGATGCATTGATCCTCATCAAGGTTGAAATCCATGACATCATTGGTTTCTCAAGAACATAAAAGTACCTCAATACAGCCAAGGAGGATCCTAAGAGCCATTTCATGACAATATTTTCCTCTCAATGGGTACGAGCCATACCTGATTCCACAAAGTTAACATCAAAAGATAAGCTACTAATCTGGAATCACCGTAGAAGAATAAAGGTCAAGGGCATATCCTCTTACTTGGAATAGCAAACCTCGCCATTACCTCCACAAAGCACTGCCATATCAGTTGCTGTACACATCAGAATGCCACCATCAACAACAGATTGAACAGCAGAGTCCAAAAACACAGAAGGCGACCCATAAGGATCAAGGTCAACCTGAAAAATATCAACCAAGAAGAGAGTGAGAGGAAGCTCCTTACTAATCATAAAGCCGGACATTAGCAGATCAAATGCTATTTCAGCATAACGCTGTAGGTATGGAGAGAGTTCTAGCAGTCTGGAAGAGAGAAAAATAACCAAACAAATCGTATGTTGCTGCAGATATCGCCAGAAATCAATCTTGCTATTTAAGAATTTTAGGAAATATATCACCTATTCAAATCCAAATAAATCATTTTTCAATGAAAATAAATTCAGCAAACAGTAAAAGTCACATACCACATCAAACTCTTTTGGGTGGGAAAGCATGTACACACGAGCATCAACCAGATGAGATTCCACCTTTGAAATTGCTATTGAACCATTGAACTTGATGTTTCTCCTGCAAGCGTCAACTGAGACTGCAGAACAAAACAGTGGAATAATTTTGCTGAATTACATTTCATCTAAATAACAGATGATGACTTTGCATTTTAAATATGGATATGTGCCACGCAGGCCAAATACACACTCCTTATGTTATTTATTAGAATTTTGCACACAAAAAGCATAATATGTATGTGTTAACAGATATCCTTTTAGAATGTAACACGCAATGGCATAACAATATAATCACCTTGGTCATTGTCTAAGGCCACAACTTGACCGATCCCCTCTACTTCATGAGCATATCTCAGAGCTCTTAACCCAGAAGCTGATAATGCCTGGCGTCCAGAAGGAGGCAATTACAAGCTATTTTGAACTATCTAAAAACTATATGCGTTGATAATTCTTTGAGAAAACCAATTACAGGAATTTGACAATGAAAGTGCATAGGAAAACACAGTGATTTGTCTTCATTGACTGTACGCCTATCTATGCATCTAAGTATGTAAGTATGACTTTGTGTGTGAATGTGCTTGCAAATCCAGGAGAGAGAGAAAGAGAGACCTCAAGGACTCTTGGAGGCTTGAGCTCCTTTCTAACTTTCACATCTGCAGTCTTCATTGGCTCATCTGATATATCACAAGGTACATCCTGAGATATCTCTTCTGGCACTTCACATTCTCTGTCGGATTTGCTATTCACAAGAAAATCACTTGATGCTTTTTCCAAACTGGGTACAGAAGCATCCTTCTTTGAAACTTTTTGAGTTGAATGTGCCCTTTTGGAGAGCATGGCTTCATGTTCCTCTTTCCTCTTGGATATAAACGTCCTGAGGACAGCAATAGACATGTCTCGGTTGTTTACCTGACCATTATAGAATTCCATTATGAAGAATCGCTTAATACACAAGGAAACAACTGTTATTAAGAAAAAATCATTGAAGATTGGAAACAAATCTCCGGGACACATGAATGAAAAATTAAACGGAGTGCAGTCTTATGTAAAACACATTAACAAACCTGATATCTAGGGTCAATGTAAGAACTGCTTATGACTACCTTGATGAATAAATACGTGATCACATGAGTTAATTCATTAATAGGTCTCAGAATTTTTCAAAAGAAAAGACTTTCAATGCAACAAAACAAAATATTGAGATTGAGTACACTCAGAAACTTTATGATAAACAAAATATTGAGATTGAGTAAACTCAGAAACTTTATGATGGTATGTCCTGCAGCAAACTGAATTTGAAGTTCCCCACTTTTAGTTGCAGCATTCATAAGCAGTTTCAATTTCTACATTTGATAAGTATGCACAGTTATTGCTGAAAATTTTCAGACCTGTACTTCTCCCCAATTATGAAAATACATCATATACTCTCCATATTGCAATTAAAATACGATGGAAGTATTTCCTATTTCCATGTAGCCATACACATGTCAAATTTAAGCCCAACCAAAAGTAAAGAACTATATTATCAGACAAGGAGAACAGTTTCTTTGTTGAAGCCAAGCTTCTCACACAAACTCAAGAACAGGTACAACTTTCAACCATGAAGAATTCAAGAAAGCAACATCAAAATTATTGAACATACAAATCACAGGTCCAAATTTTCTAGATTAGAACATGTCAAAGAATTCACAACCAAATTATGCAAAACACATCCACATTAGTGCATAATAGTAAATTGACATTTCTCAAGAGCTCAGACTTCCGACATACAGCTCTCAGGCTGCTCGGCATCATCAACCAAAAGGTTTGAAGTTTTTTCACTTGTGTGAAAAATTTTCATGCAAATATCTTCTCCAAACAAGATTTCAACCAATATCAAAATCTATAATCCAATGCTCGCCAGGCCAAACGATTCAAGCTTACAACAAGATGCTTAAAATTAAACACCAGCAAGAACCAGACATGTTCAACTGCAGCAAATAAGTCCAAAAACCCAACTCTTACACTCGTCTGTAGCAAAAAGTAGCAACTCTCTTTCATCATCATCAATGTATCAAAAAAAAAAGGAAAAACCCACCTCCGAAACCTCGCTACTTCCACCCCCAAAGAATGAACAAGTACAGAAACCAACATAAAGAAAACTTTTTGGCACCTGGGTTTTGTTGTAAAAGACTTCATTTTTAGCGTGCATGAGAATTTCAGCCGCCCCTTCCTTAATGATTTTAAAATCAGCAAGATCCTCAGCCATCGTTTCTAAAGCTTTCATGCACAAACTAATCCTCTTTTGCAAAAAGCCCACTTTCTCCAACTTCCCTCGCCGTTTTAGCAATAACACGCTTATGGTGGGTTTCTTAGGGAGATCTCTCTCTTTTCCCTCTTTTGAGGCCTCAGAGTTCGTGCAACAGACACGAACAAAGTAGAGTGGTGCTATATATAAAAGTCACACTCCCACGACCAGTTTCGACAAGCATTAAACCCTAAATTCTAGGCAGAATTTTGCTAAAGTGCGCTCAAGTGTTTTTGAGATTTTGGGTTAGAAGTCTGATTTTGGGCATCGACCCATCTTAACATGTAGTCTTTTGGGCTTTAGATTAGTGTTCTTGACTGCAGTAATGGCAAGAGCAAATGATATTTGAATTCTTTTTTATATTGAACTAAATTAGAGGTGGCATCCGCCCCAATGTCAGACTGGAATCGGACTTGAATAGACTCATTCTATGTCATTGTCAACCCTAATAATTAAAGACGACAACATAACAAATCAGTCAAAACTTCTTATAATTCAATCGAATTTTAATTAAAATCATGTTATTTTATTAAATTTTAATATTTTAAGTAAATTTTCGTTTTCAAGAATTGGTCCAAATTATCTTTTGTTTTCATCGTATAAATCGCCGTATTAAAAACACTTAAAGCCTTGTTAGGTTGACACATATTGTTTGCTTGGGAAAGTAATCTTTTTCCTAAAATTTAAATTATTATGTTTGGTTATTTTTTTTTGAGTAGTTAAAAAAGTAAAAACTTTCCTAATTTAGAAAAAATAGTGGCACTTTCCTTGGATTCTAAATTCCAACACTCTCTTGATATTTAGGTTACTTTTTTCAGGAATTTAATCTGAAAAATACATTAGACAATTTAACTCTTCCTTCTCTCTCAACTCTGCGACTTTAAAATACATATAAATTTCAAATAAATTCTGATTTAATAATTAAAAATATATAAAATAAATAGTAGTTTATAAATAATAATTTTTAAATTATTTATTTTTTAAAATAAATATTTTATTAATACTTTATTAATAAATATTA
>JANTPM010000001.1:31577408-31618229 GCA_025434745.1 Erythroxylum divaricatum
GGAAAAATTGTGTGATTGTAAGAATTTTTCACATAGTGAATTTTCTTCTCGGTGCCCGTGATTTTTCTCCGGTTTGGAAGTTTCCACGTAAATTCGATTGTGTTGTTATTTTCTGATATTTTTGTCTGTTAAATATCCTTGAGTGTGAGTTTGGAAGACTAAATTCCTAACAAAAGATATGTGACGAACCAGCACAAGCTTCCACGCCAAAACCCCCCTGTGTTACCATAAACCAAACACACATTAAAATTACTAAAAGACCAAGAGACAAAGTCGGAGACGCAGGGAGAGATGCAACTGGATAAGGGGCGAAAGGAAGCCATAATTTTGGGTTTCCCCAATTAGAAATTATCTCCGACGAGCTTGATGAAGAAGAAGAAAATCTGAGCCGGTGACAGCCTTGGACGACGACACGGCATAAGTCAAAATGGATCTTCAACTAAAAGGACCGGACAATTGGGGCCCACAAAAACATTCGGTTAATTTATTATTCTAATTTAAATAAAAAATTCCAATCTTACGTGTATTGGTTTTTAAAATATAACTGAATCTAACCGCCATCACGCCCACTGGGTGTTCACTAGTCACATTCGAGCGCCACGTGTACTCTTACATGAAGTTGGATGTGGAAACCCAGTGGCTCTCCCCGCCAAACCTACACATAGTCCAGATTCAGCTTCCCTAACACGCGGCGCGTCCATTTCACACGCGTCTCCATTTATATATTTATATTAGGCATAATCAGTGTATATGGTAATCTCCATCGCAGGCTACAGCCAGAGCGTTTAGTAAGGTTTTCGTATTTCGTCTAATTTTGATGGAAGCCAACGGCAACGCAGGGAGAGTTCGTTATTTGAGGTGTAGCTTCTTCAGGAAATGTTGCCGCTGCTTTTGTTGCTGTTACACCTTTCCTTAAACTCTTTGTTGTTTGTTTAAATCCAATAAGGGTTTTGGTCTTATGGATTTGGCACGATCTCAATCGGGCTTCTCTCTCGGGTTCAACTCTCATGATACATCGCCGGGTCCGATTCCCTTGCAATTACTCAACGACGAGAAGGAGAACGACGATGACGACGATCAAAACGAACAGTTGAGCTTTTTGGGACACCAGCTTTGTCTGAAGAGGAAAAGAGATGGCCAAAGGTCGTCGTGTCCACCGAACTCTCCGAATCGGGCTGCTGTTCAAGTGGGTCTCGACTCTCGACAAGCCATGGTTCGTGGGTGGGGTAACCAGGCGCTTGCTGTTGCTGATCCAGAAGTTTATGAAATGATGGAGAAAGAGAATGAAAGACAGTTCAAAGGAATTGAGTTGATAGCTTCCGAGAATTTTGTCTGCAGAGCGGTGATGGAAGCTTTAGGCAGTCGCTTAACGAATAAATACTCTGAAGGATATCCCGGTGCCAGGTGTTATACTGGCAATCAATTCATTGACCAAATCGAGTCACTCTGTTGCAATCGCGCGTTGGCAGCTTTTGGGCTTGATTCTGATAAATGGGGAGTGAATGTGCAGCCATATTCATGTAACTCGGCGAACTTTGCGGTATATACTGGACTTTTGTTGCCGGGGGATGGGATTATGGGGCTTGATTCTCCTTCAGGGGGGCATTTGAGTCATGGGTATTATATTCCAGGAGGGAAAAAGGTGTCTGCTTCCTCGATTTTTTTTGAGAGTTTGTCTTACAGAGTGGATCCTCTAACTGGGTGTATTGATTATGATAAGATGGAGAAGAAAGCAGTAGACTTTAGGCCAAAGATACTTATTTGTGGAGGGAGTTCGTACCCTAGGGAGTGGGATTATGCAAGGTTCAGAAAAGTTGCTGATAAGATTGCTGCTGTTTTAATGTGTGACATGGCTCATATTAGTGGTCTTGTGGCAGCTAAGGTTTGTGATGAACTTAACTTGAATTTGCTTTTGGAAGTTTTTAACTGCTTAGTATATTGAAATTTCTGAGCAAATTTTTCATGCTCTGAATTTTAGGATCCTAGGTATCCTGAAATTGTTTGTGGATTGCGGAAAATGTTAAGTTAGCTTCTGGTGGTTGTGATAACTGAAGTAGGTTTTGACTGCTTGGTGCATGTTTTCTCGTTGGTTAACGGCTTGAGAGATTAGCTTGTAGTTTATATTTAAACCAATTTTAAATGATAAATTGGACGGTAGAAATGTCTCACTGAGCATGATATAGTTGGATGGATGAACTCTCCAGGCTCATTTACACCCCCTATGTTCTTTTCTTATCACTTGATGTTTGTCTATGATGATTTGTTTTCCTTTCCAAATTTTCACATTCTTGGTGCTTATCTATCGGATTCTATGTTTTTAAGAAAAAAGAATGCTTCTTCGATCGGTTTCTAGAACCTGAACTAACATAATTCTTGAATTGATTGTTTGTTTGTTTTTTTTCATAAAATGAATGTAACAAATAGTCATAAACAGGTTTTGACATTTATGACAAAATTTATGTTGCGACTTCATGAAAGTAATTCAGGAAGATGGTTCTACCAATGGCGGATGTGTTGACTGAATTTCCATAAGTGCCAACTATACTGAAGTTCCTGGAGAGCTGTTCTTCCCTTTAAAGACTTCGTGTGCATTAACTGGGTTTACATCATATTGTTTGTAGCTAAGTTTGAAAGTGACCGAGTCTTTGGCTATGATTTTTTAATCTTGTATTAGGAAAACTAAATAATCAATTTGAATCTGACGAACTTATGAGTCGAAGTAGTTGTGGTTGTTCTTTATTCACAGTCTTGCAACACTTATTTAGATTTAGAAATTTTAAGTATTGTTTTGATTGAAGTGATTTGCTTATTTTTGTTATTGTATTGAGATTGAGCTGTTCTAAACAGTGCATGATGATAAAGTCAACTACTTTTTCTTTCCATCTTCCTTATTTCTGTATTTGTGTCACGAGTTGATGACAACAAATTTTTATATTACTTGATATTTATTATGCCTTCTTAATTCATATTGTTTGGATCATATTTTGTGCAGGAATCTGCTAATCCTTTTGACTATTGTGATATAGTTACCTCAACAACTCACAAAAGTCTTCAGGGTCCCAGAGGAGGAATTATTTTCTACAGGAAAGGCCTAAAGTCAAGGCCGCTAGACATGCTTCCTAGTCTCAGTGATGGTAATGGCCATTATGATTTCGAGGAAAGGATAAACTTTGCAATCCATCCATTACTACAAGGAGGTCCTCACAATAATCACATTGCTGCTCTTGCCATAGCCTTAAAGCAATTGGCTTCTCCAGATTACAAAACAAATATGAAACAGGTAAAGAGAAATGCTCAAGCATTAGCTGCTGCTTTGCTGAGAAGGAGATGCAGATTGGTGACGGGTGGTACTGACAATCATTTGCTAGTTTGGGATATAACTTCTTTAGGGTTGACAGGTACAGTTTGACATTCTATCTCTGAATAAATATATAGGAGAATGAGTGATTGTTCATTTATTGGATCTGTAGTATTTCTGCCATTGCTGTCTGCTATTTTGTTTTCTTTGACATGAATGTGCATGTCATTTTCTATTTCTATTTCTATTTCCTTGATGGGCTTCGGAACATGTTCCGAAGTTGCTGAAACAATACTTTTATGGTCACTCTGAAGTGTGAAGTCTCTGTGAATTTCAGAGACGTCATATGTTTGGAAGTTAATGGAGCAGTATTTTTAGCTTGTGACGCTTTTCTCCGTATCATTAGTCTTCATTACTAGGTTGTATAGTTAGATGTTACAGTAGTTTGTGGCTGTGCTTTTTTGGTAGTATTTTGAGCTTTCTTATTGAAATAAGTTTGATTTCAGCTGTCTGAGTTCTCTACCTGAATTCGGCAGACCTGAATTTATGGTGCAACCCTCACATTTCGATCTCCTTTTCGGTTGTTGGATTTTATTGCGAATCAATTGGTACACAATGTTGGATTTCATCAGTGCACTTTTTATTTCTTCCATTGAGTCTATCAATTTAAACTGCACAGATGGGTTAGTTGCTCTTTTCTCTAGGTGCTTGTGTTAATGACATTGATTGTCTAATTCAAGATATATTCCAATGACCAAATAATCCATTCAATAATCACATTCTCCTGTTGTGCACTTCCAACCTTTCCAAGTTAAATGATTATTTTTGCTGCTTTACAATAGTATTAGATTTAAGTCAGTGTACTTGGTATAATATGTTATTGGTCCAAACAAGGAAATTGCTCAGACCAAATGCTGATTATTTAAATTATCCAATTTACTCGGTACTGAAATCTAAAAGCCAATATGTTCTATTTAGCGACACTTATTTTCAGTTTAAATGATGTACTACTTATTCAGTCTGATTTTTGATCTACGTGTGTGTTTGAATTCATTTTCTGGTTAAATGAGTATTGAAATACAAGGTGCAAATAATATTGCTGTATCTATTAAGTTTTGGCCATAAGTTGCTTGTATGACATTTGTCTGTGTTGATAGGGTTCATGAGATTGTAAGTTAGGATTTATGTGACAACAAGTGTTTTTCCCAATCTTGGAACATCAAAGTTACATATGTCAACATTGAATTATTAGTGTGATTATCTAAAGTTCCATTTTAAGAATGTTTATTATATCTTCTTTTTACACTATTCAATGGGCACAGTGACAGCTTTGGTTCTCTTGAGAAAAAAAATCCTCTTTTTGCTTCAATGTATCCTAATTCTGGATGGGATAGTAAGGATGATAGCAAACTTCTATGCAGGATTACATGCAAGGAGAAGAAAATTAGGATACATTCTGGAGTTCCTTCCTAAAAATTACTCCTAGTTATCTTTTTTTGACACAGTTTTATAGAGAGAGATGATTGAATCCTTTTCTCCCATCTACTTCACTTTTTGAGCTGTTATATAGATGGGTTTTAACCCTTTGATGTGATATTATTCTCACTGTTGTAAAATGATGACTTTTGGAGCAGCAAACATCTACCTTTATGGTTTATATCGGGGATTGCGCATGGTGATTTCACAATTAGAGTTGTGGTTGAAAAAGTTGAAAATAGCACGATTGTGTGGTCAGTTTCCTTGTGCTTGCTCTAACATTGCATTTGTGTTATTCTCTTTAGGGTTGGGATCAGTTATTTTGATGTTCCTCCATTAGGATGCCAGCATCTTCTTTTAGAAGATCAATCGGGACGTAGTTTTTCCCGTCTGATTAGTATATGATGTACTTTTCCCTTTTCATTTTAAAAAAAAAAAACTATGAGAGAGTATGTGAAATGTGCCACATCACCATCAATAAAAGTACTGTCTTTGGAGACAATGGTGCTATATGTCGTGGAGGAGTCAGTATTGGTGAGTACTGACACTGTAATTTTACATCTCTACAGCTAGTCCTTGCACATATCGATTTATGTCTACTAAGTGGATGTTGTAAATATTTTTGGATTCCTGAAACAAACTTGTACCTAATTCAAAGTGGACTATATTTTTAGCTTGTGGCCACGGTACCTTGACTGACGCTTTTATTGAATGTCTCTTTCCTCCCGAACTCCAAGCTATGGTTGTTCTGTTTGTAGTAATCAAATTCTATTCTGTGTTGTTTACATATTCTTTTTCAGTTTCCTGTTAGTTCGTTTTTCTTTTCTTTTTCAGGCACTCCTGCCATGACAGCAAGAGGTTGTTTGGAGGCTGATTTCGAGACAATTGCAGACTTCCTTCTTAGGGCAGCTCAGATAACGAGTGTTGTGCAGAGGGAACATGGAAAACTCAATAAAGATTATCTCAAGTGTCTACAGAGCGATAAAGATATTATTGAGCTGCGAAACCGGGTAGAAACGTTTGCTTCTCAGTTTGCTATGCCGGGATTTGACATTTGAACTTGTAAAAGAAGTAACTTGCATACTTTTATAGGTTATTTTCTCACTTCCCCAGTTCCTTGATGAAGTAAAGTTTCTGCGAAGTAAGCCTTGTTGCCCCCATACCCTTGTTCACTTATCATTGGTATGTTGTATATGTGTGAATTGTTTGGATCTGTTGCCAAAGGTTGATAGTCTCAAACGTGTCTTGTGTATATATTTGAAAACTAGACGAACTATATTTATAAGCGTGAGGGCTCTGTTAAATTTCTCTGTCGATGCTCATTCCCATTTGTGTGGATAGTTAAATCTACTTTGGAAGAATACCCGTGTTTGTGTTTCCACGATTATGACAGTGAAGCAGGTTTTGTGCCTCGTGAGTTGTTGTGTTGGTCGGTCTTATGTGCTTGCCATCCGATTGCATTAGTTTAGCTTTTTGTCCTCTTTGGTTGCTGAGAGCAATATGAGGTTGGGACTTTGTTTGTAGCTGAAAGTCTTGATTTTGTTGTTAGAATTTGTTGTTGGGGAATGGGAGGACATGATTGCGGGTTATAATAATTAAAGGCTGGTTATGGCGGTTTAAAGAAAGGGCAATCATCATATTTTTACTACAGGAAGGAAGCAGCCCACAGCTACAGCTTTACTTTTGTTTCAGGCAACCATTTAACCTTTTACTGCCAAGAAAATGTTTTCCCTTGCTGGAGTTTTGTCGGTACGTCTTCTTCCTGTATTTGTGTCCACATTATATATTATTTTTCTTTTGGACAAAGAAATCATAATTTTAATATGGAACCCTTGAAGGGAGGCAAGGCATGAATTTCTGGCAAGGGACAAAAAGCATGAGATACGGTTAGAAAGTGACCCTCCCAGATTTCCTGTATTTTTATAGTTTCCTAAGGCTATTAACCATTTTTTATAATTTTATCAGACTGAGGAAGGAAACAGATGTTATCTCTTAAATGATCATCAACCCCATTGCTTTCACAAGTGAAACCGAATCAGACAAAACCCTTTCTTCCCAAGTCCAGTACAGAGGGCGCGGTGCAGAGACTCTGCTCTGCTCTGCTGCTTTTCAACATTAAAGTTAAAACCCAGGAATCTCACAGTGCCTCTCCCCTACTCCTAAGCTTAAAAGCTCCCCTCTTTTTCATCATTATTCACCAACTAGAATGATTAAGCCATTTTCACTACAACCACTGCAGACAAAAGAAAACATTACAAGAGGAAATTTGAAAAAAAAAAAAAACGCAATAAACAATACAAACTAACGAGAGATTGAAATCCCTGATGTTCCCTTTCTTCCCTTGAGCTAAATATGATAAGAAGCTTCCTTTCTTTTTAAGTCCATTATAACTAATCATGATCTAACAAACAAGAAGCTGTTGTTTGTTTCATGTTAATGGAAATCAGAGTATCAGCTTGGCCTTTCCTCATTTATCCCAACCCATCCACCATTTTCTTAAGCTCTTTCCATCCCAAATGACTTTGTCTACGGTCTTTTCTTTCCAGTCAAGGTGTCTCCTTCCTTCCCTGTTGTTTCATCCCAAAGTTCTTAACAAAAGAATAAATATATAAACCACAGGGAGGGGGAAGAAAGGATTAAAAGGAACAGTAAAAATATTTAAAAATAATTTTTTAAAAGGGAGAAGGGTTTTAGGGGTACAACAACTCCAACATCTGCTTTACTTCTTCTATGTTTCTTTCTTTTCTTTTCATTTTCCCAATTTCAACCAGTTCTGTTACTCGTATCTTTTTTTTTTTTTTTTTTATCTATGACTGCAAAAGTCTGAAAGCTTCTTCCTTCCTTCAACTATCTCATCAAAGAAATCATCAAGCTGTCCAACAATATTCTCAACTCCAGATCTCAACACCCCAAAACAGCCTCTCAAGTTCTCTACTCTTTCTCTTATCTCTTCCTCTATTTCCCAATCCACCACCATCCCTTGGCCACATCTACTCTCCAACTCTGATCTAAGCTCCTCCATAGCCATCTTGGACCTCATAAACTCAAAAAGTAGAATTCCTGGTCTCCCATTTATCTGGTTTATCTCTGCTGCAACTCTCTGCTGCAATCTCGCTGTCGAGATCATGAAAGCTGATCCGAAGAACAAGCATCCTTCGTACCCTCCTCGTAAAAAACTGGATTCTGGCCAGCAATACACCAGCCCATATAGCAAGATCATTAGAAGCAAAGAGCTAACATTTCTCATTGCATATAGAACCCCTCTAAAACCATTGAATCCGTTGAGCTTTGATTCAATCCCAACCTTCTCATCAAAACGCAAGGACAGAGGTTGGATTCTCGTCTCCATTAAGGCTCTATTCTCCTCTTCCAATCCCACGGCCTCTCTTCGACACCCAGAAATTGCCCGAATTACCTGTTTCAAGATGCAAACTTTTTATGTGAAAAAACTTTTAACTCTAAAATACCAGTTTGTTTTTATAGGAAGTAGAATCAATAACAGATTTTGGAGTGGGATTATTTCAGATGAACCTGGCGAGAGAGCTGAGGATTAAGATGACGATGATTGTCAAGAGTAGAAGTGATATTGAACCCAGCAGAGTAATAGCTCTCCATGCCAGATATGCCTGATTTAAGAACATGACATGCCTCCCAAAGCTTGGAACTTTCGTCCATGTATTCATCGAGCCACTTTTCACCAACAGGCAAATGGAGTTTCTGGACGAGCAAGGTCAACTGAGAGTGGAAAGATCTTAGTAAAGAAAGTACCCTTTGGAGGAATTGGATTGACATGAAATTATTGGAAAGATAAACTCTTTCAAGATCATCAATTCCTCCGGTTAGAAAGGAGTAGAAACCATTAACAGAGTTTGTAGAAGAAGGATCCATCGTGAAGGGAGAGACTGTCCGCAGAGGCTTAAAACTAAAGCTCCAGTAAAAAGTAAAAAGAAAATGAAGGAGAAGAGATGGTAATGTAAAGAACGAAGAAGGGTGAGGTAGAGAAAGGATCGCAAAGATGGAGAGGGTATTTAAATCGAGAGAAAGTGAAAGCATAGAAGGAGAGAGGAGGTATGGAAGAGAAGGAATATCTTAGAAGCTCAGGTTTCTAAGGTTGAAAAGGATTGTTGGGAGCAATGATGGGTGTTTCCTATAGAGGGGAAAGGATGATTGGTAATATGCCATTTTCATTGTTTAATGGGCAGAAACGAAGAGAAAAACAAAAAAAGAGTTGCAAAATTAAGTAACCAAAAAGGAATACAAGTAAAGATGCAAAGAGAAAGGGGACGGGAAAAGATTGGCCAAAGACCCTAATAAGAATGAATTTTCCATGATTTGCTTTCCCATTTCTTCATCTTTGGTGCTCCCTTTCTAGTCCCTATTAAGCTTTACCCTAATTACTGTATGTGATTAATTATGTGCATGTTTGTTGTGTTAAGGGAGTGAAAGGTACAAGTGGATGGGGCTTAATATTGTTAATAATATATAGTTGGCAACTTCCATGATGATGGAGGGGAAGTTTATTGGGGTTGTGTGAAGTTTGACTGAGTTGTTGACTCAGATTCTGCTTCAAATTCTTCTTCCATCTTCTATCCTTTCCTTTCATTTGCATTACAGCTTTGGTCCTTCTCCCACCTTTTGGATTCTAGTGCTATCCTTGGCCTGTTCTCTTCCTCGAGCAACTGACTTCTGCTCCTCTACTTCCATTCCTTTCTATTGAAGTTTGGGGTCTTAACTTTTCCTAGATAGGATACACATTTCTTGTTTTGTTCATCTTCTTAGGAACGGGTGACCTGTAATGATGAGTTTGTATCCAAAATATAGTCTTTTTAGGGTTCATAGTTTTTGCCTAATTTTATTTTTATCTCAAAACAAATCGGATGATATGATTCATCTACAGCTTCCATTGCCCCCTTTTGTGCATCCTCCACTAATTTGCTCCATCCAACCCATTCATTTTAGAAGAGCTCAGGACCCATCTGACGGCGAATCCAAAAGGGCAGAAAGATTTCATCACCTAGTTCACTTCATCCATTTTATATTCTATGCATCCCTTTTTATTTTATTTTTTGCATTTGACCAAATAGGTTACCAATGATTAGAGCGGACTGATAAACAGAATTTGATTTTTTTTTTTAAATGGGTCTACATTAAAATTTAATACTCTTATGGAAGTACTCTTGCTTTACTCTCCCATTAGGCCCAAACCGATGGTTATAAAACTTGGTGGGGGACCATGAAATCTTGCTTGTATCGAGTAGTGTTGTTAAGTTCCATGGAACTTTGTAATGAAAGGGTGCTCGTGGGTTTTTGGAGAATGGGACATCTTAAGAGAATGTTGGTTTTTGTTTTTTGTTTTGTTTTTCTCAAGATTTTCATTGGAAAGCGAGGAGGGAGCATTGTTTAAGGGCACTGATTTGGCCACCCATTATCTTTAATCTAGGCAGCACCACACTTAATCATCATATATCGTAAGATAAAGATCGCCCTCGCCCCTTTTCATTTCATAATCTTATCTTTAGCATGAATAATCGTATCGTATGTATACTTTGGGGTTTGAGCTGTACGTGATTCGGACAATATGCCAAATACATACATCTTCGACCTTTTCCCCGACTCCGGCAATGGATAACCAATCACCCCTTATATCAGCTTGATTTATTTTTTTTTTTATACAAAGGAAGAAAACGAAATAGTTACAAGATAAATCGTTGGAAACAAATCTCGGCCGTATCTTCTAGGAGATGACTGTGGCTGCCTCGAGGGAGTCGATCTCGAGCTCAATCCGACTTTATCCTAAGTTCCAAGCAAGTTGTAATCCAGAGAGAATACCCCATAGTTCTGCTAAATTAGGAAAGTGTCGGTCGATATTCTGAACAAACCCTCCGAACTATGTGCCTGTACTGTCGCAAAAGAGGCCTCCTGCTGTTGCAAAGGAGGACAGACTTTTGCAAGTACCGTCCGTATTCAGTTTAATCCAATCGTTAGGAGGTTTAATCCATCCTATGAGGCATTCCTTACGGGGTAGTGGCTCCAAACGAGCTCTATGATGCCATGTCGACGCCTGGACGATCTAGTGGACATACTCAAAAATAACTTGAGAGGAAGATTCTGGTCGGATGAACTCGACGTCAAATATGAATTTGTTTCTCCGATTCCATAGGTAGCTGCAAGTGACCCCAAATATCAGCTTGATTAATGGCGGGGATGATACCAAATTTTTATCAATTCCAACCTCACAACCTAGACGACCTTCCAAACAATTCCCATCACGATCAAGTGCCTAAATAAACCACACTGAACCTTACAATTTGTATTAATAAGTATAGCCTCTGCAACAAAGAATGGATGGTCGATGTTACTAATACCTTACTCGTCAATTATACTCTTAAGACGCCAAAACATCCCAGCTCAAGAAATGCAGAGGAACTTCCTTTATCGGTGAAGCAAACAAAAGTGCTTGTACAAGTCCGAATTTTTTCAAGCAATATTAGGCTAGCTGTGGGTGGGTGGATGAGGTTAGGACTTGCTTGGTTATCTATAGCAATGGAGTTTCAATTCTAGAGAAAACAAAGGAACACACAGTACATCAGTATGATCAATAAAGTCTGCCGTCACAGCCGCCGGAAAAATAAACATATTGAATCAATGGTTGAGTTTTGCCGGCGGCGATAAGATTCATCACAGAAACCCACTTTTAAATAGAATGATCTTAGAAGGATGTGTTCCTTCCGGAGCAGTAATGTTTAGATATGTTTTAGACCAGTGAGATCCTTTTGTTTAGTGTATTAAGTAAACTTAGATGCCGAAGATTTGATATTGCTAAATTACTAGTCATAATCAATACCGTATTAAGTAAATCTAACTGTTTAGGAGATCTTCATCTCGAACTCGGCATAGATGCCCCGCTTTATTTGGATTCGGCACTTTCAAAAGTTAATTACAATAATTAGCTTTAATTTTTAAATGATGCCTGCCCATATTTTAAAAATTGAGATTTAGAATTGTAACTTTTCTTTTAAAATTATATAGATTAATCAATTATTTTTTAAAACGGCCTCTTTATTAGTTAAGAACAAGGTTGCGGATTATTAAACATTTTCAGATCTTATGTATCAGTGGGATTCATATTAGATATTATCGTTGTTGTAAATTAATCAGGAGATATAAAAATAAAAATTTATATATTTTTCTCATTAAATTTATACGTTATGTTACATATAATATATTTATTTATACATAAAATGATATACTTTTAAAATTATAAAATATTATTATTAAATCAAAAATAATTATTAAATTTGAGATATCTTTATAATAAATATTAAATTATTTTAACATTCTACTTGGAAATGAGTATAAAAAGAGAAGGGTATCTTACTTGTTGGGGAAGAAAAGTTTGACAAAATTATGACTTAGTAGTTAGAGGGAATGATATTTATCTTTTCACTTTAATATATAATGGATGTCTATACAAGTCTTGATAGAGAAAAAAAATTAATTACATGTTTGAGCTAGGCCACTTGGACTGTTTTTTTAATTTAAAAAGTAACATCGTTATATCTTTTTAGGTCTCAAGAAATTTGGTTCGTGATCTGATCAACTTGAGCTTGAATCGTTAACTTTGGGCTAGTTCGACAAGATTATTATGTCCACTCTTTTGTAATTTTTAAAAATTACATTTTCGAGACACAAAAATAACTTTTTTATAAAACATAAAGAAAAAATCTTCTATAATTGATATCTTTTTTTTTTACCTTCAAAAATGAAAAGCCTTGTGGACTGGAGTTGTTGGTGTTGTTGATGATAGAAGATTATAATTCATGATTCATAAATTTTTAATTATTTTTATCATTTAGAGGTATTAAGTTTGATTTACTTCATCCTCACTTATTGTAGATATGTTTTGGTTTTAGAGATAATAATTTTGGCTCAGCAAAACGACGCGGTTTTAATAGTCACACCCACTGTAGATCGTACTTGACTAGTGATTATAGATTGGATTCTCCATCCATCCCAGAAGAAATAATTGAGAAGAAATTCAAACCAAAAGAGCGCAAAATCGACGTGGCAGATAAAGCAAATAAAACAGCAAAGAGGGACATAATTGTCATAATATTAATAAAGAAGGTGCAGCAGTTATCATAAAAACAGCAGTTAAACGGAATCATTTCTGGCCCTGCCTCTTGTCGGATGTTCCTGTTCGAGTGAGAGAGAGAGAGAGGGGGAGGCTTTTTAAGGTTGAACTGTTACCCTTCTCAAATTATATGACACGTGTCAATCCTGAAATTGCACAACTGGATCATAATCACTAATTACAGTTAATTAATATTGTGCTGATTAGGAAAGGAGAGGGTTCTCAAACCGTTGGCGGAAGTTCAAACATGGAAAATTCTAGAATTGGATAGTCATCCACATGTAAGCATTCTATTGGTCCATCCTTTCTCCATCTTACAAGTTCGTCCCGCATACCTACCTATATATACATTGGTCCGGTCATAATCAACGCAATGAATGACTCGTCTAGTAAATATGTTTTGCAAAGCTCTCTTGGGTCATGTCAGTATGACACCTTAACGTAACATAATTTTTATTTTGAGTAAATTGATAAGGAGCTTTTTTAATTTAAGTGAAATTATAAATTCAAATCATTTTTATATATGTAATTATTTAAAATTTGATATCAAAATTTTATTTCTTACAAAGGACTTATTTTATTCGAATATAAATTAGTTTAAATATGAATAATTTAAAAACATTTCTTATAATTGTGATAACCAAAGCACTGTCCCCTCCGCTGCTGTTTGTACGAAAAAATGTGGAACTAAACACAGTAGATTATGGAATAAATATAAAGATTACCTACCAAATCTGGTCGACCTATCAATTGTCTTGGTCACATCTTGTACTGAAGGAATGTGTATGCACCTCTCCAACCAGGCGTTGCACGCGCGTGCAATTGGCATATATGTATATACGTGTGTGTGATTCTGAGATGGGCAAGGATGAGGACTCTTGCACACACCCCTAGGTGAAGAATATGATGACTTTGATGGTCAACCAGTAAGGGGAATCTTTCTCCTTTAGTAGGGTTGAGTTAAGTATGGTTGTCTGATCTCATTCAGGGAAATTTTGTATTTTCAAATTTTATTAATAAATATTAATCTCAAAATATAATTGTTATTTGAGTAAAAAATGTTTAAAAATAGATAAAGAAAAATCCTTGCATGATGTAAGGATACTACCATCTCCGATTCATAATAAGTGTCGTTTTAGATACATTTGAATTATTCAAAATAAGTGTCATTCTTGACTTTGTATGCATGTTTATAATTTTTCTTCCAAAATTAACCTTTCACTTCTCTCTCATCTTAATTATGTAAATCATAATTTCAAGGCAATTTAATATGAAATTTATCTCATATGCTAATTTTATGGGAGTATTAATAAGGGTATATCTATAATTTCATTAGCTTTCTTAATAAACGTGTATTTTTTAAAACGACTCTTATTATAAATCGGAGGGAGTACTAAATAATAAGTAGGTTGTAGGATTTAAACTCATGGTCATTTGATCACAAAGACTTTAATACTATATTAAATAACCGTTTCACCATAATAGTTTAAATTATTGTATGAGATCAACTTAATTAATTTTATACATTCACTAGCAGATATGATATCTATCAACTCATATTAGTATATTGAACGGGGGGGGGGGAAAAAGAAGGAACAAAGTGGACTTTATAAGAATTATGAAAACACAACATCCGCCTTAATGCAAAAGCTAAGCATCTTTCTCAGCCATTAAAATTGATCATAAAGCTTCCATAATGAGTTCAAGAATCTCATTTTTCTTGGGTGCTTTTCTTTGTTTATTGGAATTAAATTCAGGAATCCACCGATCTTATATTCTTTTTATTTATTTATTTTGTAATATACATGCATTCAAGGTATGTCCGTAAGGGAGGTATAATGTCTAAGAAAATGACATCCATACCAAAGTTGGAAAAGTCTTCATGTATGTTAAGTTTTCATTCCCACCTACCTAAGATTCCTCTAAATTTTAATGATGGAATAATCATATCTTTAAACTTTATGCAAACTTTTTTAAAACTACGATATTCGATATAAGTCTTCATATCGAATATCGTAGTTTTAATTTAATTTGCATTTTATATTTTATATTTTATATTAATTTCTGAGTTATAAATATGTAAATATAGATATAGACATAAAATACGATCACTTTTATAATTAAGTCTCACAAATAAATTAAATTAAAGGAAACTATATATTTTATCTAATTGAAAAATATGTATTTTTTAAGAGTATAAGTGTAATTTTTAAAAATAATACACCACCCTTTAATGGTGTTAAGAAGATAAAAAGTGATTAGAAAAAGATATATTTAAGGACAAGATTTAATATGTTATCGAGAAGTATGTCCCTTAGCTATATAATTTTGTTAATTATACATTAACATTAATTAAAATAGGCCTACAATCGATGCATTGTTATTTTACTTCTTGCCTTTATTTTGAATTTCTTGGTTTTCTGAGTTTTGGTACAAATGGTCCCCATGAAAATAGGAAAAGACTTGTACAAGTTAATTCTATAATAAATACCTTATTTCTAGGGAGCCGATTAGCATAATGGTCCCCAAAATAAGAGCGCAAAAAGCTACCAGCTCTATTCCATAAAATAAATTTCTCCTTTGCGTAGTACTTTTGGGACCACAAAATTTTAGAGTATATTTTTTAAAAAATAAATATCACTATTGAGGAATAAATGATATTATACAATTTGAATTTTTCTTCTATTATTTATGAGTTAAGTAGCTTTTTCTTCGATATAGAATATTATTTAAGGATGATAATGACCGACTTATGAATCGGTCCAATCTAATTAAAAAAAGATATTATTTTATACTTTAATTTTAAAAAATTGACGAGACCGATCTATTATCATCCCTAATATTATCTCCTCGTATAATCTATATTTAGATTCTTTATAGCTCAAAACGATTATAATTTATAATGCTACTAATCAATTACCTAATAATTATATATTTTTAAATAGCAAGGATAGGTTATGTATGTATATATATTCATCCTTTTTTTATATAAATAGTTTAGTTTATCAATTTAAATGGTTTAATAAAGAAATTCAATACGGGTCTAAAGATTTAAGAAATTATATCCATTTTAGCTTTTTTTTCTATAAAATTGGACCTATAAATTATATGATAAATAAACCTAATAAACCATTAACTATGCCAATATAACTACTTTGATTTAAAAAACAAAATCAATGATGTTTTTGATGTAAATTTTAGAATATGTTCCTTTTATCCTTAAAAAACATATTTAATCTAATAAAATCCATAACCAATTCAAGGATGGTAATAAAAAATTGTACATATATTTTTAAATTACTTTTCACATATCATAATGATTTTTAATATTCTTTTTGTTGAGAATACTATTAAGCATATCAATGAAATTAAAATCAAACGTAAGCTGCATTTGTCTATAGTAAGTAAGTTATACCTTTTCCTTTACAATAATCAATGACATGAAAGCTTTTGTCTTTTCCTTTGTGGTTATTTGCTTACAACAAAATGGGAGGAGAGCAATTAGCACAAAAATAGCAACAGCAAAATGTACAGGAGAGCAGTTGGAGCAGCGCCGTCAGTACAAATCAGATATAAGGCTTGAAAAGAAAAGCCAAGCCAAGAACATGCCAGGTATTGTACGAACAAACATCTCTTCTCCGAACCTGTGGCTCTAAATGAGACAGTGACCAAATTCTCGTACACACCTCCAATGGCAACTCGACAGCACATGACTCCACAAGTACTCTTGTCTGCAGATTCTTAAAATCTCCAGCCCCATTCCACCATTATTAGACCACCCACACACACCAAAAAAAAGGAAAGGAAAGCTAGCGAACCTGAAGTGCTGCTACTCCATTCCCATCCTTTTCTTTTTCTTCTTTTTCTTCTTTTTTCCTTTTTCTTATGCATAGATACAAAACCCTTTTCCTTTCGTATAATAACAAGAACACAAAAATGGAAACTTGCCCATGATTACTTACTACATAAGAAGTATGAATTCTTATGTTTATTATCGTTTTTTTAAATCTTTCCTCTTGTGGGTTTCTCTTCTTTTACTCTAAATGAGACAACAAATTTAGCTTTAGGGGGTTTCTTGAATTTGGTCTGAGAGCTTTCTTTACTTGATATACAGTTTATACAAAGCAAAAAGTACAGAAGAGTTGGGAATGGGGAGAGGTAGGGTTCAGTTGAAGCGGATCGAGAACAAGATTAGCAGGCAAGTAACGTTCTCTAAGAGAAGGACTGGTCTGTTGAAGAAAGCTAAGGAGATCTCAATTCTTTGTGATGCTGATGTTGCTTTGATCATCTTCTCAAGCAAAGGAAAGCTCTTTGAGTACTCCAGTAATTTAAGGTTTTACACCTTCACACCTGTATCTCTAGCTACCTTGTTTACTTCCATTTATTTCATTTTCTTGCATGTTTTCTGCTTTCCTTTAGACTCTTAGCTTCTGTCATTTACTTCCTGAGGCAGGTTATGTCTGCTTTGAATTTATGTCCCTCTTTTTTATCTTTTTTATTGCTTTCCAAAGACTTAACACTACCATCGTTACTGTCCCACCCATTGTCTGCAATTTTCTGCAAACTTTTTGATATTACTGTATCATCATGATTTTTAACTTGTACGGAGACACCAGAAAACAAATTGTTACTTACACATATATCAAGACGCAACCTATAATCACCGGAATTTTCTCTTCCTTTTTTCTGTGTTTAAGGTAAAATTATTGTACGAGGTTTAACATCCCATAGTTTATGAAGAACTGAGCATTCTCACATACACTTTCACCATGAAGAAACCTAGAGCCAAAGGGTTCCTAGAGCTTTGTGTCTTGTGGCGCAGTGTCCCTTTTGTGTTTGGTTTTCGACCTAGGATGTTGGGATCTATTGTTGTTGGTGCTACCTGACCTAGGATATATATGCCTCTTCAATGATCAGACCAATCTTAGGTTGTTATACTTTTAAGTTTTCCACAAAGGTCTTCCACTACTAATCCAGGCTTAGGGACCTTGTTTTATCTATAGGTTTTTGGTTTCAAAATGTTAAAACCGTTTGTCCTCCATTAAAACTCCATAGTCCATACCTTTTCATTCTTAATTTTCCATGTTTAAGAACTTAGAGAGATTTTTGAATTCAGTAAATCAACAGTTATGGATCTATACATAGACTAAAGTATCATTTCATATATGCGTGTTGAAAGAAAAAAAAAAAACAGGTTATTACATAATCTCTAGCTAGGATTTGGATTACCAGTGGAGAAAAAGGTTATTCTTACTGAGCAACATTATAACAATTCTAATTTAGTTTAGATCATAACACAATTAGAATCCTTAAAGATATGTAGTTGCTTGATAACTTCTTATTTTAATGAGAAACTTTAGTGCATACATGAACTAGTATTCCTTCAACAATTCTAATTTAGTTTAGATCATAATACAATTAGAATCGGTTGCTTGATAACTTTCCATTTTAATTAGAAACTTTAGTGAACTAGTATTCCTTTAGGTGATATTTTAATGGTTATTATTCTTAAATAAAGAATGTTTTATTCTAAAAAATTATATTTTTATTAGCAGGTCCACCAATCACCAGTTATACAAGTTTTCTTTGGGGTTTAGTAACGTAAGATGTTAACTTTCAAGGCTTCATAATTGTATAGGATGAATTATTTATTTATATGTTGATATATCAATTCAACTTTTTCATTAGCAAACATTTTCCAAACCAATTCATTTTAACTTGTAGTAATTTTAATATACCCTTAAAAGGATTTTGTTTTCTAATTAGTAGGTATATTGGAATTAGTATATTATCATGTAATGCTGTAAGAATAATGGATTGACAATATTGATGAATGATTAATTATGCTTTATCTTCGTACTTAAGTTATTAAAAAGAAAGAATTGATTTATATCATCTTAACTCGATAATTTAGATAGGTTCGAAAGAAAAAGAAATATTTACCTGTTATAAAAATAGTGTGGTATAATTTTTTTTAATTTTCCTTTCTCAAATCTTAAAGGAAATGTACATTAGTCATAGTAAAAAAAAAAGATAATTCTATATGTGATGAAGGTGAAATTTGAAAATAGAATAATTCCTTCTATTTTATATCCTAATTAATATAGTTTCTTTTCTCATTTACATTAAAAAGCATAATGCATTTCCTTTTATTGAGTTAGTTTCTCTATTTTGTTTGTGCAACCTACCACTTACGATACTGAATAGCATGTGAAACTTTGGGAGAACTAGCATGTAATGTACCTTCCAAAAGATCTAGAAACTCTATTTGAAATGTTGGTTTTGAAGCATAGTTCCTCATAAGTTGTAAAGATCTTGAAACCTCAACACTGGAAAAGAAAGAACTACAATTAATGAAGATAGATAGAGAAGTTAGAGAATCATCCTCATCAAATAAGTCATCTTCTACACACTGCTTTATCGTATCTAGAGTCAAAAAGTCTGATAACAGGAGTAAGATTGTCTTCTTCTTTTTTTCTCCTTTTTAAGACCATATTGAAGGTTCTTTGGAAAGGAAACTACATATCTCCATTTGGCTGGAGACAAAAATAGAATTGGTGTCCTGATAGAAATAGATGAGACCTGTTCTTTTTATAAGATATAATGTAGGAATCATGTCACAATCTAACCAATTCATCTCCTACGAGTTAAGGCAGAATAAATATGTTATGCAGGTGGGACTTGTCCTGCTTTAGTTTAGAGAAGTAGGAAGTGCTTTACCATCAACCAGGTAAGCCAAAGTCCAAGCTGTGATTATGAGTTTGATGATGCAAATTGTGCTGGAAATGATACCTCTTGAACAATTAGGTAATCCTATAATTTTTTTAATTTTATATTTGACTCGATAATAACTCTGTTTCAGATTTAAAGAGAACTACATATTTGAAAATAATTAATTTATAAGTTGATTAACAATTTTTTTAAATAAATTTGTAAGTCATTTTATTACTTTCTTTTTAAATGTGAGATTTAAGCGCTCAACATATAAATTTTCTGATCAAAATTCAATTTATAATATAGATTTTTCTTTCATTTTTTTGTGTGATAACTCTTGAAAAATTAGGTAATCCTATAATTTTCTAATTTTAGATTGACCTAATAATAACTCTGTTTCAGGTTTAAAGAGAATTATAAATTCGTAAATAGTTAATTTATAAGTTGATTATTAGTCTTTTTTTTCAATTTGTAAGTTATTTCACTCCTTTCTTTTTAAATTTGAGATTTAACATTCCACCTATTAATTTTCTCATCAATATTTAATCTATAATGCAGAATTTTCTCTCTTTTCTTATTATTCATCTCAAAGTTTGACTTGATAACAATCTATTTTAAGTTTAAAAGTCATATGTTCAAAAATAATTAATTAAGAATTTATTAACTTCTTTTCTATTAACTCATAAACTACTTCATCCATTCTTTCCTGTTCAATATGAAATTTGATATCAAGTATTTTCCAGTGATTTCTATTTCACTTAATCCCTATTTCATTACTTTATATCTTTCAGCCTAAGGATTAAAAAATCTTTCTTAAATACTGATAAATCTCTAATAGAGTTTTATAATAAAAAAATACATTAGATAATAAACTATTAATTTTAGATTATCTCTGACAACGAATTAATAATTTAAAGTTTCATTTATTTCTTTTGCATATTTTTAAATTTAAGAAGATTTGATTGGGCAGTATAAAAAGCTCCTTTAACATCTCTTCATTTACAAAGGAAGTCTTGGTATGAAAACACAAAGACAAAGAGCTACTCTTTAAATAGGAAAAAGTTCAAGGTCCCAAATAAATTGGCTATCCTACATAAAATGTCAAAAGTACCTTTTGTCTTAGGCAAGTAAAGATTAACTGAATGCAAGGATTAAGCGAAATTACTGCAATATGAACACAGGTGTAGCCTAATCCAAGTTCATACTCAACAATAACCCAATTTAGAATTTCATAGAACTTATAATTAAACTCTAGTTATTGAAGTGAGTTAGAAGCACTATTTATAAGAGAAAGTAGCCACAATCCTAGTATCTACTAATGGTTTCAGACCTTGATGCCTCACATACAACTTCAACCCATTAATTTTTGTTTATGATCTCTAATTCCTCATTAGCAAGATAATTGTTCTTGTTTGGTTCTTCTTGTCATACTTGATTGATGTTAAAACCTTAACTTCATGATTCTAGGTCTTGTTGATCTTACATCAGAAATTTTCCTTATGTAGCAGCATGGACAATATTCTGGAAAGATACGAGAGACATTCACAGGCTCAGAGTCAGGGTATTCCTATTAACTTGGAACTTCGGGTACTTAACTATCATAATCTTATCAAAAACTACATCCCATCTAAAACTTCCTAGCAGTGCAAAGTAATGATTTTGTGTGCCAGGTTCACTCAAGATTAAGAAAAGAAATAGTCTATACTAAAGGTTTTGAATGAAACAAGATTGCATCTTCAAATTGCTAAAAATAAATGATCTGAACATTTCTCACCATTTTATTTCTGTGAGCTGCATGTTTGTTTAGGCAAGCTGGACTCTGGAACAACCTAAGCTCCTGAGTAGAATTGAAGCCCTACAAAGAAACCTAAGGTACAAGCAAGCTTCAATCTTTGATGCCAAGTCGCTTGCTTTTTCATACGTTTGCATAAAAGCTGAAAGTAACAACAAAAAACAAAAAAGATCTGACATACTTCACAATGATTTTGTTGAGGAACTATGCCGGAGAAGATTTGGACCTCATGAGTCTTAGGGAGCTCCAACACTTGGAGCATCAAATTGATACTGCCCTTAGGCGAGTAAGATCAAGAAAGGTGAACCTAACATTCTTCTACAGAATTTTAGATACATTATTTCTGAGTAAAGACAAGGTCACAGTATATATATTGGATGAACTTTGCAGAATCAACTAGTCAATGAGTCTATTTCCCAGCAGCAGAAAGAGGTAACTTTCATTACAACTTGTCTAATTATCAGAACTTTCATTAGTGAGAAAGTTGAAGATAACGTGTATATTGAATTCGAAATGAGTTTCATGTGAGCAAAGCATGTTCTTATCGGATTGTTTCAGGTAAGGGCCTTACAGGAGCAAAACAATGTACTGATGAAGCAGGTAAATGATGCTTTTTAACTTGTATAATCAATATCAAACACAAAAACCAAGTGGTCTTTTGCCATTTACGGTATCAATGACCACTGATATTTACTAATTACCCATCACGACTCACGAAACTTTTCCTTTCATAAAAATATGCAAATTCTGGTTGCAAATCCGCAGTTGGAACAACAAAATCATGCCCAAAACTCAGCCTCCTTCACTCAACAATCGCAGCAGCCAATGATGCCACTCCCTTCTCTACCTATGGGGTAAGATTGATCTCTAAGTTGCTCAGAATGGGTCTCTAAATTAAGTTATAACTCATCCTTTTTTTTCACAAGTTACTCTAATGCTAGTGGTGCAAGAATCTATAAAATAGTGAACTATAGCATCCAACATCATAGGACTTACTGATGAGTCTTATGTTAGGAATAAACTTTAAAGGGTTAATTGAATACTTAAATCTCGATTCGAATTTATCTAAAAAGAATTATGATAAAGTGCTTGTTTTTATATATAACATTTTGTTATTTCATTTCTAAGATTAAGTACCTTTAATTTGATGATTCTATAATTTATGATGGCTATATAAATGGTATATGATGTTTGATTGTATGCTAAAGGTAAGAATTAATATTTTATTGTAAATAAAGAGAGAATTATTCAGGAAAATTAGAGAGACATAAACATAATAAATATTTTAACTCTATAAATTATATGAAATTAAATAATTGAATTATATTTTTGAATACAAATTATTAGTTGACAATTAAAACTCGATTCAGCTCCGAATAATCTAAAATTAAAATTTTAAATTTTAATTGATCGATATTCAAGTTAAATCAACTTTAAACTTGCAAGGCCAATATAACGATTGGTTGGTCGAAGCTCTCACCACAAAACAACATTGTTTTGTAGCGGTTTGATCGAGATTCAAACTGAATTCATACTGAAGATGAACTGAGTTGCTATCCCCTAGTTATTTTAGTAGTTGTTGCTACAATTTTCAGGAATGTTATGAACTAGGAACAGTTCATCAAACAGATGCTAAACTGAATTTGTCTGTAAATTTCTGCAGTTTGGATAAGCAGATGATACAAGAAACGAACCAAAGTGAGGAGGGTGGAGCTCATGCTGGAACTGGTAATAACATATCCTTGCCACACTGGATGATCAGCCATGTGAACAGGTAGATAAAGACCACCTGAACATGGCACATCGCCATTTGAATAAACGGATAAGATTTATCTCTGTATTGCAACCTGTGTAATGTGGAAAATACAACTGTTTCTGCCAAATGTATCTAATTCTGGGAACTAGCTTCTCTTCTCTTCCTGAAATATGCCAGTTTAAAAAGGTGAGTAATGAGACGCCATTAGAGTGAGCTAATCTTAGTTAGGCCATTCCAGGTCGGTTGTTTCATCAGTTCTTCCCCATTACTGATGTTTTAGGATCATCCTCACCTTCGAGTTACATAAACTTTTGTAAGTTAAACATAAACAAGTTTGATGATGCTGTTCCGAGATGCTCGGAGGATATGTGTTAACAAGCTTGAGGTTGCTGTTCCGAGACACTTGGATGGCCCTAATTAAGTACTCAAAAGTCAAAAGTAAGAATGTCCGTTCTTTTCTATTACAATTTGCAATTCTTTTAGAAAAACAATGATTAAAACTTAAAAGAATGAATTGATTTAACTTTTTTATTTAGTTTTTAATTTTTTTAATAGGGTTTATTTTAATAACTAAACTAATATTTATTTAAAATATATTTTAATTGTTAAACCAAATTTTATTTGAATATTTATATATTATAAATTTGATTATACAAATAAAATAAAATAAAATAATTCATACTTTTATAGATAATTAATTTTAATTTATTAAATATATAAACATAACGATGAATTAAACTATTTATAATTTTTATTAAAAATTAAATAATTAAATAATATATATTTAAATGATAATAATCATATTATGAAAAAACAAAAATAAGAAATAAAAATCACCTTTTTTCATAATTTTTAAAAACCAGAAGAAATCAAAACAAAAAACAGAAACCAAAAAGTTAAACAAAAAAATTCTTTCCAAATTTAAAAACAAAAAATAAAAATAAAAAAAACACCACTTATCTTATCAACTAAAAAATGCATTTTTAGATAAAACAATATGTCAAAAATAAGATTAATAAAAATGACATAGTTTGAATGGATTTGAAGTGAAAGAATCATACAGGTTGAAATTGAGCGAGTTTTAAATTGGATTGAAATCACTCTTTAACTTTTTTTTTTACCAAAGTTTGGATTAGATATATGAAGATACGAATCATACACGACGACCCTTGAACACGAATCATACACGACGACCCTTGAACTCATCTGTCTGGATACTTTGGGCCGGACAAGATGACCAATTCAGATTCAAGTTTCCATTTTTATAATTTGGTAAAGGTTAGGTGAATGGTAGAAGATAGAATGTCAACGTCATCGTCGTCATCGTCAAGTAGAAAAGCCAAGACCTTTCCAGGTTCCCATTCACAATGCCATTGTTATCTCTCCCCAAAGGATCACGTTCTTTGTTTTTCTACCAGGTACACCTTTCTGTCTCTTGTTTAGGCTTTCTGTTTCATTACGGTTTCCTTTTCCTGTTGGTGAGTGGGGATTTGTTGGAGGGACGATGATGAAATTGAGCTAAGCCCTCCTTCTATTGCATTCAGTTTTGATCGTTGGATTATAGATATTGAAAGTTGGAAACTTTCTTGCAAAAAGATTTCGTATTTGCGAGTTTTTGTCACTCGTTGATTACTTAGAATAGGTTGAGGTTCTCTATAAGAAGCAGATGCAAATTATTTGTCTTCAAGAACGTAATTGGAATTATAGAGAGAAATAGAACATGTTCTTTCTTTCATTGGATGCATATCTAAATTTTGATACCAAAGAAATTCACCTTTTATGTGCTTTGAAACCTAAGACAAGTGATCATCTGCAAATGGGTCTTATTCATCTGATGAAGTTTCAATAGGTTTTTGAACACTTGTTTTGATACTTTGGGAATTGAACTTAACTTAAAAATCTTTGCATAGAAAGGCAGCAGAAACCAAAGCGTCATGTCTCAATCGGTTAGTAGCAGCAGTGGGAAGAAGCTCATTAAAATTGACATCAGCTCAGATACTGTATGCCCATGGTGCTATGTTGGGAAGAAAAATTTGGACAAAGCTATAGCTGCATCTAAGGATAAATATGATTTTGAGGTCCTCTCCTCTTCTACTCTCTTACTTTTATCTCGGTTTGAGAAAGAACAATAAAGAGGATCGAACCATTGCTTCTATTTTTGAGGTTCGTTTGAAGTTTGGTTAGTTTGTGTTTGCAGATCATATGGCACCCATTCTTTCTTGACCCCTCTGCTCCAAAAGAAGGTGTTGATAAGCTACAGTTCTATAGGGAAAAGTTTGGATCTCGAGTCGATGGAATGCTGGCACGAATGGGGGAGGTATTAATCGGTTCTGTTCACTTTTATTTCCTCGTATGCTTTGAAACTTATGGGTTTCAGTGATATGTAACTTAGGCATCATGAACATTACAGATTTTTAAGGGTCTTGGCTTGGAATACAACATGGCTGGACTCACGTAATGTTCTGAATTCATTTACGGAAAATTATGTTAGGGAATAAAGGTTCAGAGTTTTTTCAAGGTAAAATCACTAATGTGATCTTTGCTATGCACAGTGGAAACACTCTTGACAGCCACAGGATTCTATATTTTGCTGGCCAACAGGATCTTGATAAGCAACATAAACTTGCGGAGGAGCTGTTCTTTGGTTATTTCACACAGGCTAAATATATTGGTGATAAGTAAGTGTCCATATGTGTTGTGATTCTTTTAGTGCACCTTTTCATGTCAATTGCATGATCTTGTCACTGCCTAACTGGTTACTCCTTAAATTCTTTTCTGTTTCCCTACTGGAAAAGTTAAGCTTGATCCTTGAAGATCTCAACTCAATAGACGAGTTATTTGGAACCACTGTGTACTATAAATATTGGCTTTTGTGAAACCAGCAACAAGATTATCTGTTTGCAATATCTGATCAATTGGAAATCAGTAGTTCAAAACAAGCAAGTTTGAATAGAATTAATTACCAAGGTTTTTATGAGGGATGATAGGCCTGAAGTCCGATCAAACCTCAAGAAAGCAAGCATGAGCAAGAGTTTGATCGGACTTCAAGTTAATCTATAAAGCTCAAGCCCGGTTAGAGCCCAGACAAAAACTCAGGCTTTGGCCTGGTCAGCCTGGTTTTCGTCGGGTTGACTGGTTTTGGGTCAGGTACCCCCAACCCTTTTTGCCAAGCCTAAATGCATGGTGTGAATTTGCAACTTAAACGACAAAGGTTGACTGATTAAGTCAAACAAACAATCTGGCATCTTTCAGCACAGACTCAAAAGTTTTCATCATTATGAAAACTCTAATATTTCACAAATTGATCAATACAGGGAATTTCTTGTGGAATGTGCTAAGAAGGTTGGGATAGAGGGGGCAGCTGAGTTTCTTGAAGATCCAAATAATGGAGTCAAGGAGGTCTGTTCTTTTCTCAAGTTTTTTTAACTTTTGCTCTTGCTTCTTTTTTGCTATGCTCCAGTACTTGTCAAGATTCAAAGATTATAACTTTGAGTTCTTGAAGAAAGTTTATCCCATTAATCTGTTTGGGCAATTGGTGAAGTATCCATCTTTACGTTGGCAAGCATTTTTTTACAACGGTTATTAATAGGTTCACTGTGTGTCTGCTCTTGGTCAGCCACACATAAAGGTCTTTTAAGTGAGTCGCGAAACCATGACTCAAACAGTCGACCTTTTAGTTTTCAGATTCTTCTGGGAACCTCGTACCACCATTTGATCAACCCCCGTAAGGCAGCCATTTTTCAGTATTTGTCCTTTGACTGCTTTTTTTCTGCAATATGATTCTTTTGCATGATATTAACTGGAAATTTTTTTTCTACGTTCTCAACAATGAAACGTCAAGTTTTCTACCTGAACATTCTATTTCTGAATCCATTGAAGGTTACTGAGGAGCTACACAAGTACTCTGAGGGCATTAATGGTGTACCATACTATGTGGTATGTGACAAAAGTATCTGGCTTCTCATGATCTTACAGTTGAATTCTAACAGGAACTGTGTTTCAAACAGATAAATGGGAAACAGAAGCTGAGTGGCGGCCAGCCTACTGCAGTTTTCGAGAGAGCTTTCGAAGTTGCAGCAAAATAGTTTCACTTACTAATTCTCACTCTATCAATGATCTTAATGTTTACAAGTTTGATTTTACATGTATTCCTCTTGTCGTGATATACATAAGCATCACAAAAGCCAACTTTCCTCTTTATATTTCCCTTGTACTTAGGATATTACTTTATCTTAGTGTTTGTGTACTGCACCGATATAAATTAGTAATATTGATCTATCTATAAAACTCAAAATCAGTTTTTGCTGTAATTTCTATCTTTAAATAAAAAAAAGACCTATATTATAAATGCACATTACTTGATATACAAACGTTCTAATTTTATTAAGAACAAAATAATTGCATTAAGTTTTAATTTTCCAAAACATCATTAGTTAAGCAAACTTAATAATTTACTCAATATTCATATCTAAGAAGGCAATTCCAGTCAAGAAAACATGTTATGGAGGGCATTATTAGGCCAAGCGATAGAGTCCAAAATGCCATATAATAGTCAACAGGAGATTTAAGCTCAGGAGGTAACACAAAACGCCAAAGCTCTATTTACATGGTAAACAAAACTATAAGAAGATTTTCATTCCTGTGCATCAAAAACTTCAACCAAAAATCATTGAGAAGGCAATGTACTTTACAGCCATTCATGTGCTGAACAGATTTGCAATATTAACTATAGATACCAAAACACTTTTTAACCTGCAATATTCACAAGTATTCCTGCCCATCTCCCTGGGGATTTCTTTCTCCTGTCCTCGTGTTGCTATAGTATACGTCCAGTAAACGATCAAGTTGGTTCATCGAATTCCATTTCCTGAAGCAGTAAACCAAGAAAATGTTCGTGTCATGGTTCAAATTAGAATGATAACAAATTTCACTTGAGCATAAAAAATGCAAAATCGAATAACCAGATTTTACAGTAAACAGCTAACCAGTTTAAGAGTTAAGGGGATGATCCAAGATTGAGAATGAAACGGCTTCTTGATTTACAGATTTCATGTTCTTAAGATTTGACATAGATAGGACATATATGAGAGACTGTTAGCAAGTCACGGGCAAAATTTCGGCCAAGTCTCTTCATATGCGAACTGCAATGCATCAGTCCAATTCATCTAGTCCTAGATTTGGCCCAATGTTACATTACCTAAAAGGATCATGAAACTTTTACCGAGTCAAGTTCATGCGTCTGCATCAGTATGCCTTAGATTGGCTGACCAAATTGTGAATGAGTATGATAGCCATTAGAAGATTTTGATATGAAATGTACCAGAGACATATGGAGGCCTAGTGTTTCCTATTCTACAGTTTTTTGCAGTGGTAGTAAACATTTTTTCCAAGAATAATAATGCAATGTTATGTTGATAGTAGTCATGATTTTTTCTGAAGAGTGACAGAATACTATGTGATATCAATATACACAAAATTCCAGAAGTAAGGAACTCTTACGCAAATTGTTGAATAAATATGACAATACTCGTGCGTGGGAAGAGAATTAAGAGAATTTTCCATACCCATAGTTACTCAACATAATCTTAAAGCCAGAGAGAAAAAGCTAGAAAACCTAGTTTACCTCGCCGCAGAGTAATAGTAAACGAGCTCTCAAAGAACCAACTAAAAGTGGTTACCTTGCCACAGAGTGGGCAGCTGTCACTTCTCTCCATCCACTCGTAAATGCAACCAAGGTGGAAATGATGAGAGCATTTTGTCATTATCTTGGGGTTCTCTGGAGTATATTCTGCACATTAAAATAGAAATGATAATGTTATTCAATTTAAAACTCAGCTGAGAAAATTTTGCAATTTACTCCAAGAACTAAGGAATAACAATATTGCTTTATTGATGAACATTCATTTAGATATCAAGGAAAGGCTTATAGTGTCCCAACGACTGGCCAATATAAGACCACAACAGATTGGTGAAGAAGCCTGTATTCAACAGAATTCTACATTCCTTTAGCTTACATGGCTTTCAAATGAACATTTCCACGAGATTTCACCTTTTGGAAAGAATGAACTAGTGCAGGATTTAGGTCCACACTTACTGAGCTTAGAGATTTAAGTGACAGTTTTTGGATCATTCACATTCCATCATTTAATATGCTCTCCTTTTTCGTGAAATTAGCAGACACTTACTACAGCTAGCTTAGTTACTGACGAGCCAATTGATATTTAATCTTTTCATAAAAATACACCAATCTCCATTTTCATTTCTTATGTCTGGGAAGTGGACATGGGGATAATAAAAATGTTAGTTTCAGGCCATGTTGGACAGACATATCTACTGATGATGAATAATATCGTTGTTGCTATAAGTTACTTTAATAAGCAAGTACCAAGTAAAGGTAAAACTTTTAACTCCAGAACATGTAATCAAGCACTCTTAGCAACAAAAGTTGTTACCATAAACTGACTTTAAGCCTGGAAATCAGTTAAAGCTTCAATAAAAATATTACCTTCAAGACATGTTGGACAGACATCCTCATCTTCCGAAGATGAATATATATACCCCATCCCAACTGTTGATTTAGTAGAGAGTTTCAATGAACATTTAATGAGATGTTCTTTCGACCCTTCTTCACAAGATGCATTCCATTTGTCTCCTGTGTTCAGGGACTCTGAATCAGCACCATTCTCGCTTCTTAATGGTTCTGTTTCTTCATGTGAATGACTTGAACCCTTTTCACGCCTGGAAACCAGACCATCACGTAGGCGGAAGTATCTGGGGTCGACATCATAAGGTAAGGGTCTTGGAGGTGAACGATACATGTCAGAAAGAGAATTGTCAAGAGATGCAGAACTTATAGATGCCGCCCCCTGAATTGATGAAGGGACAGAATGCATTTCCCCTCTCCGAAAAAGCAAAGAATACTGCAAGCAATGAAGAAAACAAAGACAAGGTAGACATAGTTGGAATTCATCACAAAGATTTTCATCCATAATATTTCCCGTGAATATCAATTAGATGTAGTCTAACATAAAATTTTGCACTAAATTTACAGAACATGTAAAATCATGCACAAAGATGCCCAGGACTCTAAACTAGGACAGATGCTATAACATACCATTTTGATTTTATATAACTGTGTCCCAATTCCACAGGTGGATTAGCTTGGTAGCAAACACCCTCCCAACCAGTGACAAACTCATTGCTTTTTTACTGTATCAAACTTGTTTGGTATCTTAAGCTGAATAGGCCAGATCAAATCCAAATGCCAGAATAGGTATTTCCTTCTTTATTTATAAAACATACTGATACTATAGTCTCTCAGGTATTTTCATTTTGAACCCAAAAGCAAGAATAGAAGCACAAAATCTTGTGTTACCTAAAGCTATTCTGTTACAATGTGATCACCATATCCTGGCTATTAATTGTTGGCTAAAATGCCTAAAGAATCTCCATGCATGCTTAGTTGCGCATGGAAAGATACAAAGGAAACTTGGTCAATGACAATTGTCTCCATATGCTATAGGAAGCTAGTAATTTATAAGACACTGCATAAAATCTAATTGTTATTCTATCGATCAAGAAAAACAAAATTTCACAGGAAAGGGGGAAAAAAATAAAAAGTGGGCAGTCATGGGAAGGGGCACAACAAAAAGGAAAACTATACATACCACATCTAGAAAATTTTGGATGAAACAGCTCAGACACATGCAATTTCTATATACAGAACTGTTAGGGTTCATGTAATCATCAAAATCCCCAGCAGGCAAGCAGCAACAAACAGCACCCATGTCAGCTCAAAAACCCCTTTTTTTAACTTAACGTCTTCGACAAGTATTCTCCACTCTCCTCCACAAGCTAACTCCACCAAGTAAAAAGTATCAAAATTGCTCCATATAACAAAACAATGAGAATAAGAGAAAGCTCTAAGCAAGCAGAAGGTCCCCGCAAACCAGTAACCTCCCTCTGTAGTTTTAAATGCCAAGTGCTTCTTTATCTGGCTGGGCAGTTTGTATAGATATTCTCCACCTAAAAATTAGAAAAGAATAAATGAAATATTAGTCCAATGTATAGTTCAATATATCCATAAAGAAAAACTCCTGAGCTAAGGAACAAGGAACCATCCATCTGACCAAGGTAACACAATGAGAAAAAGAAATTCTATACGGTGACATAAGAAACAACAAACCACCCATCTCGCAAAGTAAGAAGAGTATGATCAGAGCTCTTATTTTTTCCGTAGACCACATAAAAACAATCAAGAAAAGACAGCACAGGCATCAAAATTTGTTTCAAGTAGACCAACTCAAGCTGTAATTGCACGATCAGCTTAGCATTCCGCATTCACTGACAAATAGAGTGGCATATCATCGTATTCTGCAACAATCGGTAACTTGTGCATGAAGTTGAGGACTTTATTTAATCAAATCAACTCCCTTTTGAATTGAAAAAATTTTCATCCATTGTTAAGGCTTTCCTCCAAAATCAAGAAGAGGGTTCTTTTCTTCAGTGAAGAGCAACACTTTCTAGTAATCAAAATTTGATCTTGGGGAAAACCCCAAAGAAGACACTCCGCAAGCCATAAATTCTGACTTATTCCCAGGAGGAAAAAAAGGGTAAAAGTCAACAGAAAATCAAAAGAACGCCCCGGAAAATCCTATGGATTACGAAACGAGAGAAACCCCATTTGAAAGCATCCTTTAGCGCGACAAAGACAAACAATTTGAGAACGAAACAAACAAGGTAAAGTACCTGGACAGCGGTCGGTGTGATTACAGTGGCTGGTGAGAATTACAGAGATAAAGAAGAAACACAAGAGTAACTGAGAGAATCACCAACCCAAAACCTCGGTGTTTAAGACAGCGAGAGAGAGATGGAGAATTGTATAATGGGATTTAATATGTATCAAAGACAAAAGCCATGAATGCGCGAGTTTAAAGCTGCCGTCTCTCTCTCTCTGTCTGCTACCATGGTGGTGGGTGGGGTGAGACCATCAATCTACTTTTTTTTTAACACTATTTTTATTTTAGTTTTTATGGTCTTTTGTTTACTTTATGATTCCTATCGACTTTTATGTCCTTTTCTTCATAAATATTTGCTCAATGCAATAAACTATTAATGGTTCTTAATTATGTTTAGACAAGCCAAGGTACCATAGTTCGACCCAACTTAAGTTGACTGAATTTCTGAGTTTTGAACTTTTTATTTAATTTTTCAAGTTAGGACTTAAAGTGTAAAAAATATAAATAAAATAATATCATTTTAAAATTGATATTTTTTTTATTTAAAAAAATAAAAATAGATCGGTTTAATTCAAACTTAAATTCGAGCACAGACTTTAGTATTTCAAACTCAATCATTATTATCATTTGGTATGTTTCGTTATATAACACTTATTTATATGATTAGAGATAATAATAGATCAGATAATTTATATTCGGCTCAAATATTTCTTAATTTTGATACAATTTGAAAATTATCTGAATTTGAATTTTTTTGGATCACATTGTTATTATTTTGTTTGAGTGATTCTTTAGTTATTTAACAAAACTATATTCTTTTTAAGTTACTTGAGTCAAGTCTAAATGACATTGAATATGATGAAGTTTAGGTTTTATTTCACCAAAATCAGTTGAAAGTAACTATTTATCAATGCACACAAGATAATGTTTTATTATATATATAAAATGACAGAAGTTTGGAGTTCAAGTTAGGTTTAAGTTCTAATCTAAAAAGAGTTTGATCTTGCGTTTAAATTGAAATCTAAAGAAAGTGATTGAGTTTGATCTAAAACTCATTATTTAAAAAAAATTAACTTGAATTAAATTTATTAACTGTAGACATAATCAAACTTGAATCCTTTTGTCAATTGTAATTTCACTTTTTATGTTCTTAAAATTTGATTCTTTTATTTTTTCTTTTAAAATTTGTTAATATAACAATTTACTTAATTATAAATTATGAATAAATCGGTTGGCAATACAATAATTTAAAATTAAACAATAAATTCAATCAATTGAACATCTCTTACAAAAAAGTACATTTAAACTCTCAATGAAAAATAAATGAAATTCACAATACTCAAACATTAGTCATATAATTAGATAACTTTACCAAAGTATTTCAAAACAAAACTAAATAACACCTTCATTTTATTCACATTTTCAACTTAATTGAATGGTTTAACTTAATCATATACTTGATTCCACCTAAGTTGTGGATTACTTTATCATAACAAGAATGAGGTTTGGGAAATAAATGTCAAATTTGATGTATTCATTGTTTCAAATGGGTCAAGTTAGCTTCCTATTTTGCAAGTATGACTATTCTTACTTGTTGGCAATGATTAAAAAAAAACATTAACCGATGATTAAATATTAAAAATATTTGGGTCATGATTATAAATTAAAATTTGTGAAAGGATAAATTAGATAATAATTTATATTTAAATATTTATAAAATAAAATGATTTTAGATAATAGTTAATATGTTTGAAAATAAAATATTTGTATCGTCTTTAATTAATAAAGCTATAAAGTTAATTTTTAGATTATATTTAATTAAAATTACAATTACAATTTATTAACATAAAAATTAATAGACCATTTTATAGATTTAAAATAATAGTAAATATTAACAAGTCTTAATGTTTTATTTGTATCTGTATAACTTTAGTATAAATTACAGTACATTATTTATAATGGTAAGTATAAGGAATTAAGAAGCAATATCAAATAGACTAAAGGATCCCAAAATGAGACTTGTCATTTGGAACAGGAAGTGTTTGATAGCTGTGTCCAATTAGTTGAACACAAGTTTAGGATTAGTTGAGTGGTCCATTCAATGATGCTTATAAAGATGATGTGATCAAAGTGAAGAGGAACAAAGGTCAACTGTGGTCAATAATAAATTCTCATATTATGTCACAACCACACCAAATGCATTTAGTTATTAATGCACCAAATTATCACATTATTTCTATTTGGGATTATAGTAAACAAGATTGAATTCGGTCTAAAGTTCAAGACGTATGGTTATAATTTGTTTTAGTTATTATAGTCACGTTCTTCAAATTTATTAAATATTTTAGAAATCATAGAAATCTCACTAAAAAAGGGCGACTGTTCTAGTTGATGCACGTTTAGAAATTGAACTCGTGGTCGATGTCCTATTCTGCGAGCGGAGATTTGGAGTATTTTTCATGGTCTTGAATACGCACTCTTTATTAATGCTCGTAATATTCTGATTGAGTCTGACAATGCCATTGCGGTTGACATGATTAATGATGTTGCTTCACCTAGTGCAAGCTGTTTAAGCCTCGTCCGTCAGATTAGACAGCTTCTTAATGCTTTTGATTCCGCCCATCTATCTCACATTTATCGGGAGAGAAACTTCGTGGCCGATAGCCTCTCCTACCATGCATGCACTTTCGATCCGGGAGTGCATTATCTTTCGGAACCGCCTGATTGTATAGCCTTTTGGCTCTTCCATGATCTTTTTGGTGTCACTTATTTTCGCTAGTCAGTTTGTACTCTAGGGCAGTGCCTTCGGAATCAACCCAAAAAAAAAAGAAATTGAACTCGTGTTTTAAAGTATTAAGTTTTTTATTTTTTATTGCATGTCAAATTTTTTAAAAATTTCAATAAAGTGAATAATATTTTAAAATCTTAATAATTCAATTTCAAATGTTAATTGTGTTTTTATTTTACCGATGTAATTATCAATAAAATATTATATTTTAAATCGGACTGTTTTTTAAAATTAAAAATTTATTAAAACATCTATAAATGTTTGAAAATTTAAAACATGTTATCCTTATCTTTTAAGTCTAGATTGAGTCAAGAGTATAAGTATTGTTTTTATCATATGACCAATTCTGTAATTTAATTTTATTGATGATGACATTTTAAAGACAAAAAAAAAAAGAAGAAGAGTAAATGGATTACTTGTTGACCTTTTCGTTGGCCTTTTCATCTGTTTATTTACTGATTGGATATAACTAGAAGACTGACTTATGGAATGCAGAGTTAGGACGTAACCTTGTTAATTATTATACACTAATCGACAGTTTATCAAGATAAGGATGATAAATGTACGGTAAGATAAGGACATTTAATAATAAAATTAATACTTATGTACAAATTAAAAAATAGTGTTTTTAATATGCTAATATTTCTTTTTTTAAATTTAAACTCGTAAATATTTAGAAAAACGAATTTGAGCTCAATATTAAATAATATATTACTAATTCATTTCTACTTTAGATGGATTATTTTGTAGTATGAAATTTTGCTTATTGATCACAAAAAAGAGACCATAATTAATATATTTATAAAGTAATTAGTTATACTTTGAAAGAATTTATTAGTTGACCAATTATATATTTAAGGCAATATATAAAATGTTAAAAGACATTTTTAATGTAAGTACCGTTAAAATCTATACAATTTATATACATGGTAATAGGGTTTGGGTCCAGGCTTTTCCAAACTAAAGTCAACACTTTAACTATGGTTTCATCGAGTTTTGAAATGAGTCTGGTTCAATGTTTGATTAGATTGAGGAAAGCTTGAGTTTGAGGTTCAGCCTGAGATTTACTCACTTTTTTATTTTTTAAATTAAAAATAAAATTTGTCATTTTTTTAATAATTATTGAATCTCAGACCTGACATGTTAACTTAACTAATAATTGACAATCAGTATAAGCGGTTATTTCATAAACTTTCTGATCTGTTTCTACAAACACAAATAACAAAAAAATTAAAAGCACCGAATTAAGTGATATTGAAATTTGTTAACGCAATTCTGCACACCTTATATGCGTCTACAAAATCTTCACCCAACTTAATAGATTTTACAAAACTGCAATAGATTTACACAAGGTCTCACTAAGCCAATACCACTCAATTCTTGTAATTATCTCTCAACCCCGTATTACGTGAAAGATTTTTATACCCAATAACATAATTGAATCTTGTTAACCTCGACAGAAGATTTTTCTAAACAACTTTTAACTGAAAACAATTAAGCAACCAACTCAAGTGATCAATCAACTAAGAACAAAATAATAATACACTTGAGATAAAAGAGAAGAACAACTTTCCGAAATAGATTTGAAGGTTGTCTACACACTAAACTAATTCACGGTAATAGCACACGTAACTATTAATCCTTGGCAAAACACCTACGCACCACATTCAATGTCTCAATTGTGAGCCACAATGAAAAATCAACACCCAACCAAGACAAATAATCAATCAACATTTATAGCAACCAATTAGCCAAGTTTTTCAACGTGTACCAATTTATAGAACAACCAATCAACATACAACTTCATGAGAGAATTTGATGCTTCAAACCTAGCTGTATGCTTAAAGAGAACTAAAGATAGTTGTCAATTAACACACCAAAATGCCACACCAGCAAGACCAATATCCATCTGAAAACTCTTAACCACACTTCAGAAATTCCAGTGATATCTCTCAACTCTCACACACGTGATCACTACAATACATCTGAAGATAGACTCAAATTCAGAATATAATTATTTCACAATTATAGGATTATCTACTGTAGCTTTTTTAAATCCAAGTCAAACAACAATAATATCTTATATATCCAATTAATAAATAAAATTTTAACATTAAATACAAAGGTGTATATTTTATATCTCAACAATCTTTCCTTTTTTGACAATTTTGTCACAACTGTTAATCTCCACCTACGTAATATAATTGGACATATGAATATTGAATTCACAATAAGATCCAATAAAACACATATAAATCAAGCACAATCGAAATAAATCAAATATAACTTCAATTCAATGAAATAAATCAAACATAACTTCAATTCAAGTCTTATCTTCTCCCTCTTTGGGACAACAAATGCCAAAAAGACGAACTCAAGGAGCTCCGATAAATCATAGAACTCGTTGCTTTAAGTGATGAAGAGCGTCACTTGCCACTTGAATAATGCCTTCGATCCTCTCAATTTCAATAAAGAGAGTTACATGAGGACTGACAGAAGTTATCCCCGAGCCATCCGAGGGGCCAAATATGGTGTAAGGCAAATTCACTACCCATGGTTGCCTGAAAATCCTTGGAGAGATATTTATCAAGGACACCAACTCAAGTATACTCGACTCCATCATTGGAACGTCATTTGCATATAAAAATTGAGAGATTAAGCATGAAAAGTATAATAAAGAATGCGGCTTACTCTCAATGGCCAACATAGCTTCAATAATGAGACCTCCAAGATTGAATCGCACCCCAATACTGATCATATAAATCAATTTGGCCTGCGCCAAGTAGAAAGAGACAACATGTGTGCTCGGCATCTAGTTGGTCACTACTAACTTAAAAAGCACGAAATACTTTTGGGTAAGCATTGAAGAACGAAGCACGAAGACGACCATCCAATCAAATTTTCACCAGTCAATACCGTAGCAATTAAATCATTTGACACACTCCAATCATCATCATAAAGTTGATTACCAATCAAATTATCAAATCCCATAAACAAATTCAAACGATTAACACCAAAATGGACTACTTGACCCCCCACATATACTGATCTATAACTCAAAGCAGTCTTATTTAAAATATCACTAGTTAAATTGCAGTAAAATTCTTTTACTAGATATGAGTCATAATGCTTCGAAAGCAGTGAGACTTGCAGTAAATGTCTCTCTGATAATAAAGTGTCCAGTCCATGTTATTGAAAATCTCTAAATCGAATGGATGGTTGAGAACGAACTCAACAGTGTTAAGAGTCGCCCATCTTGTTCAGACACAGAGGAGCAAAACTTGAAAGGAATAACATTATTCACTATTAGGCAGACAGAAGAAATGCATTGAGATGATCGGACTGTTTTCCAAGCCTGCTCCTTTGTACGCTTTTTAGGAGTTGTAGAAGGCACAGTCGGTGGAGTAGTTGTTGCAAGAGTCTCATCGGAATCTAAAGTATAGTCTTCAACCATGGATAATATGACCCGACCAACGTCATCATATGGATCTAGTACTCTTTCCTGAATAGAAGTAGTGTTGGGAATATCAATAGGAGTAACCGAAGATGAACCAACCCTGTGAGTCTCCTTCCGTGTGTCAGGTTGAGCATTAATCAACTTGAACGACATGATGGAGCTGCTGTTTTTGCTCATATTATCATAAAAACAACAGAGACCCATACAAAATCAATAAATGGAGCTAGCGTGAAGTGAAAAGGAGCAGTATCGTAGAGAGAAAAATGAGTCTTTAATAAAGTTCCACAGATCCCACACAAATGTTAAGTCCACGATAGAGAAGTCTTCAATACAATTACGTGGGTACTTAGGAGCGTGAGACCCGATAGAGATGAGAAGGGGATGAGGCTTCAATGGTGGCGTTCCTTAAATCTGATGTCAATGTTATTCCTATGGTGAAGAAACCTTTAATACAACCATGTGAGTGCTTAGGAGCTTGAGAGTTGATAGATATGAGAAGGGGGTGAGGGGCGCAGGTGATAATAGAAAGAGCACTTAGGGATTTTGAATCCCTTAGATGAAAATGCAACGTGTCAATTTTTTAATAGGAAATAATACATCAATAATGTAAAACACAAAGTCCCAAAGCCCTCTAAGAAGTTCAAACCTTACTGTATCAAGAGGTTTTATAAAGATATCTGCCAGCTGCTTTTCTGTAGATACACGTGACAAAGTGACTAATTTGCTTTCCACAAGCTCTCGAATAAAGTGGTACCTTAGATTGATGTGTTTTGTCCTTAAATGCTGAACATGTTTCTTTAAGATGTTTATAGCACTATTGTTATCGCATAAGATTGTCAACATATTCTAATTAATCTCGTAATCTTCCAATATCTATTTCATCCAAAGAAGTTATGAACAATAACTACCAGTAACGATATATTCAACCTTTGCGGTCGATAGTGAAATAGAATTCAGCTATTGCTATAGCAAGAGATCAAATTGTTTTCCTAAGAAGAAACAACCTCCTGAAGTGCTTTTCCAATCGTCTAAGTTTTCAGCCCAATCCTCGTCACTATATCCAGCTAGATAAGATGTCGAGTCAGATGTCTATCATATTCCAAAATTAGATGTTTCGCTTACATACCTGATAATCCTCTTAATAGCTATCAGAAGTGTTTCTTTCGGACTAGCTTGATAGCGAGCACATACACCGACGCTTTAACAAATATCTGGCCTACTTGCAATCAAATACAATAGACTTCTTATCATGCTCCGTTATAAACTGACATTAACACTTTTACCATTCTCATCTCTATTTAGCTTCGTTGAGACACCCATAGGTGTTCTTGCATGTTTGGAATTCTTAAGACTGAACTTTTTATTAAACTCTTGACATATTTGGTTTATGAAACAAAAGTTCCATCCTTCACTTTTTAAATTGCAGACCCAAAAAGAAATTTAGTTCACCTACCATGCTCATCTCAAATTCAGATGTCATTAATTCAAGAAATTCATCTACCATTTTCGAATGAGTAGAACTAAAGAATGTCATCAACGTAAATTTGAGCAATTACCAAGTTAGATATAACCTTTTTAATAAACAAAGTTTTGTCATCACTAACTCGTTCATATCCTTGCTTGATAAGATATTGTGTGAGTATTTTGTACCAAGCTCTCGGTGCTTATTTAAGATCGTAAAGAGCTTTCTTTAGCTTAAACACATGGTTTGTATGGGTTGAATCAATAAATTCTTTTGGCTGCTCGACATACACTTCTTCCTGTATGAACCCATTCAGAAAAGCAATCTTTACATCCATATGATAAAGCTTAAACCCTTTCATGCATGCCATACTCAATAATAATATCTTATATGTCCAATTAATAAATAAAATGTCAAAATTAAATACAAAGGTGTATACTATATATCTTAACAATCTTCCCCTTTTTGACAATTTTGTCACAACTGTTAATCTCCTCATAAATAACATAATTGGACATATGAATATTAAATTCACAATGCTCCCCCTCAATCGAAGATCCAATAAAACACAAACAAATCAAACATAACTTCAGTTCAAATCTTATCTTCTCCCCCTTTGGGACAACATATGCCAAAAAGACGAACTCAAGGAGTTCTGGTAAATAATAGAACTCGCTGCTTTAAGTGATGAAGAGCGACACTTGCCACTTGAATAATGCCTTCAATCCTCTTAATTTCAATAAAGAGAGCTGTGTGAGGATTGACATAAGTTGTCCCCAAGCCATCCGTGGGGCCAGATGTGGTGTAAGGCAACTACAGGTAGGCAAATCCATTACCTATAGTTGCCTTAAAATCCATGGAGAGATATTTATCAAGGTCACCAACTCAAGTATACTCGACTCCATCATGGGAACATCAGTTGCATATAAAATTGAGAGATTTGGCATGGAAAGTATAATAAAGAATGCAGCTTACTCTTAATGGCCAACATAGCTTCAATAATGAGACCTCCAAGATTGAATCGCACCCCAGTACTGATCACATAAATGAATTTGGCCTGTGCCAAGTAGAAAGAGACAACATGTGTGCTTGGCATTTAGTTGATCACTACTAACTTAAAAAGCACGAAATACTTTTGTGTAAGCATTGAAGAATGAAGCATAAAGCTAGACGACCATCCAATCAAATTTTCACAGTCAATATCGT
>JANTPM010000001.1:31621042-31643008 GCA_025434745.1 Erythroxylum divaricatum
GGTAAGATGCAAACAATTATATATGTACCAATTAATATTGCTATTTGAAAAAAAAATATTGCTATTTGAAAACGGATTGGGTATGGGTATCCATCGGTTTGGGTTTTGACTAGACCCATATCCAAATCCATATCCACATCCATTTTTTAACATCCATTTAAAATCCATTTTTAGCCTCCATATCTATTTTTTAGGGTCGGGTAGTATGGATATGGATCGGGTTGAAAACCCATTGCCATCCCTATGTGTGAGTCTTTCGTACCAAGCCCTCGGTGCTTGTTTAAGATCGTAAAGAGCTTTCTTTAACTTAAAAACATGGTTTATATGGGCTGAATCAATAAATCATTTTGGCTGCTCGACATACACTTCTTCCTATATGAACTCATTCAGATAAGCAATCTTTACATTCATCTGATAAAGCTTAAACCCTTACACGCATGCTATACCCAATAATAATTTAATAGACTTAAAACTGGTGCAAAGGTTTCATCAAAGTCTATTCCTTCAACCTGAGAATATCCCTGAGCTACTAAACTTGCTTTATTTTTGGTTACATGACCCTTTTCATCTGTTTTATTTCAAAACACCCATTTTGTTCCAATCACATTAACATCTAATGGTCTTAAGACCAATTCCCATACATCATTCCTTACAAATTGAATCAATTTATCTTGCATAACTGTTGTCCAGAACTCATCTTGAAGAGTTTCTTTAACATTCTTTGACTCGAAAGAAGAGATGTAACATAAATAACCCACAAGTTCTCGATAATCAACCATTTTTCTTTCCATTGTTTTTATTCTTTCATTGACAATCCCCAATGGCGTTCTCTACTATATGACTTCCTTTGATTTGAGAGGGAGAATCCCGATTCAAATCAACTTCTCTCGAGTTTTGAATATTTAAAGGAACAATTTCCGTATCAAGTGTTTAGGTCGATTCATCATTTGAAGTAACTAATAGCTCTTCAATTCACGCAATTACTTTCTCATCAGAAACTAACTGCAGATCTAGACAATTTTTCAATCTTGTCTTGATGCTTGTATGAGCTAGTTCGGATAGTCGATTATGTAGATTTTCTTCTGCCACTTAATCATTCAGCAGAGCTACATCATCTATCACAACATTTATGGGCTCTAGCCCTTTCTTGGTTATTTGATTATACACTCGGTAAGCTTTACTGTGAGTTGAATAACCAATAAAGATTCCTTCATCACTTTTGTTATCGAATTTTTTGAGTTGCTGTGATCTCTAAAAATGTAGCACTTACTGTCAAAAACATGAAAGTAACTCACATCTGGTTTCTTTCCCTTCTAGAGTTCATAGGATGTCTTGTTCAAGATGCTTTGAAGATAAACTTTGTTACATATGTAGCATATCGTATTAACTGTTTCAGCCCAAAATCACATAGACAAATTTCTTCATTCAACATAGATCTGGCCATTTCTTGAAGTTTTCTATTTTTCCTTTTGACAACTACATTTTGTTATGGAGTTTTAAGTGCTGAAATTCTTAAATGATGTTGTACTCGTAAAAAAGGTCATTAAAGCTTGTATTCTCAAATTCTCTTTCGTGATCTGATCGAATTCTCAATACAACCATATTTTTTAGATTCGTGACCTACACACATAGGCTTCTAAAATCCTTGAAAGCATATGATTTTTATTTCAAATAAGATATCTAAGTATATCTCGAATAATCATCAACACAAGTTAAAAAAAATCTTATTCCACTAATGATATCATGTTGTGTTGGACCAACCATATTTATGTGAATTAATTCAAAGTATGCATGATGAGGTAATGCGTCTAACCTTTTTGTTGTGGCACTCTTATCTATTTACCCATTTGGCACGTACTACAAATTGATTTCCCTTCTTTGTTCATTGTCTATAGACCCTTCACAGCTTCCAATTTTTTTAACTTGCTAATAAGATCAAAGTTTACACGTCCAAGCTTTCGATGCCATAGATCAATGTTATTGTCTTGATTTACAGGTGGTCATGACTTGTAATATGTAGCAATTGTTGGCTGATCACTTGCTGCTCATAAGACATTCTTCTTTTTTAGTTAGCACCTTATATTCATCACTTGTAAATTTAACTAATAAACTATCATCACAAAGTTGGCCTATACTTACCAAATTAGCTTTTAGTCCATCGACATAGAGCACATTCTTGAGAGGAGGCGATCCATTTACACATAATGTTCCTCTACCAATTATTGAAGCATTCTTTCCATCTCCAAAGGTCACATGACCATCCATACAACTCTGATAATTGGTTAAGTAATTCCTTTCCTCTATCATGTGGTGTGAACATCCATTATCAAAATACCAACCAGTTTGTAAAGTTGTCTTCATCGATTTAAAAACCATGAGAGCTTGCAATTGACTCTTTTGAACCCAAGTATATTTCGTTACTAAGGGTTGAAGTTGAGATTTTTGTGAGGGGCGTAGAATTCTTCGGCTTTAGCTTCTTTGAAACAACATCTGTAGTAACTAGTAATATCTTTGCCTTATATGCTCGATAACTCTAAAAAATGACATGTGGGTACGAATCTTCGATTCTTTCTTGATGTTTCTTCTTCTTGGACATATCTGGACGTATCATTTTTCTCCTCTTTCACCTTAGAGCACTCACCTTTATAGCCAATGCCTTGAAGGTCTCCTTTAACCTTACCAATTTTCATTAACTTTTCTAACTTTTCTGTGGCTCCATTCAAAATTTTCAATCCCTTTTTGAACTTACTAATCTTAGTCTAGCTTCACCAAGCTCATCTAGTGCAAAAATCAATTTCTTCTCTAACTCTTGGATGATATTCTTCATGGAGAGAGTCTCTTCCTTCAACTTTTCATTCTTTTTACACGTTTTCACCCATTTTTCATATATAGCTTTGTAAGTCTCGTAAATACTCTCATTTTTATATTATAATATGATATTAGGCCTTGAGCTGAGTTGTTTGTATTTTTCTTAAAATTTTCTGATTTTCCCCCTTTTTCGTCTTCAGTTACTTCCTTCTCAGTTACTGTTAAGCAAGCAATTAGACTTTTAATGTATAAAGCAACTAACACAACACCATTAACGATTTCTTCTTCACTACCATATTCACTTTCGGATTCATTCTCACACCAAGTGCTCGTAAATGGTTTCCATTTTTTCTTATTCAAAGTATTAGCACATTTGACTTGAATATGTCCGAAGCTTTGACACTCATGACATTCGATTCTCTTCACCTTCCTTTCACCATTTTAAGTTTTAGTTTATTGTTTGAAGTTGTTGTTCGATGAACTCTCACCATGTTATCTAAACTCAGGTTTGTTCTTTTTCATTCTTTTCAATAATTTACCAAAATTTTGAGTGAATAGCAGCAAATCCTCATTCTCATCAGATTCATCTTCACATTTTTCAGTTTCAACCTGTAATGTTAATTCTTTGCTTATTTCTCGCTTCTCGCTTACCTGTTAAAAGATTCATTTTTGAAATTTGTAAGATTTCCAATTTCCTTCTCCAATGAGAGATCATTAATGTCGTGGGTCTCCTCTATTGCTGCAATATTTGGAATAAATCTCAGAGGTAGTGATTTCAACGTCTTCTTTACTAGTTTCAGATTGGAATATTTCTTCCCGAGTTGATGTGCCTGATTCTTAATATCATGCAATCTTTCATGAAATCCTAATAACCTCATTTTCATCCATCTTCAGTTCTTCAAATCTCATAACTAACATCTATAATTTTGACACTATCACAGATTTGGACCCTGTACGAATAGTTTGCAAAGCATTTCATGTTTCTTTAGTCGATTCACAGGCTGATATCATTGAGAAGTGTCCTTTATTAACAACATTAAAAATTGCACGCATTGCTTGTGAGCTCCCAAATGCATTTTCTTCTTTGGCTCTTGTCCATTCGGATGGATTTTTTTGAATTGCCTCTCTTTTATCGTTAGTAATTATCGGATGCGTCCACCCAATTTACTACCGAATATCAAGCTTTTGTATACCGAGCTTGGATGAAGACTCTCATCCGTGATTTCCATGCAGGATAGTTAGAGTTGTCAAATTGTGGTGGTCTGATGATTGATGCACCCTTTTTTGTAGCTATGTTTGCTAAACTCGGATTTGCACTAACTTGCTACCAAGTTCTGATTTGGTGACCCTGCTCTAATGCCAATTGAAAAACCGTATAAGTGGTTATTTCACAAACTTTTTGATATGTTTCTGGCAAACACAAATAACAAAAAAATTAAAAGCACATAATTAAGTCATACCAAGATTTGTTAACGTAATTCGACACACCTTGTTTATGTTTGCGGAGCCCTTACCTAGTTTAATCAATTTCACAAAAGTGCAATAGAATTACACAAAACTTCACTGAGCCAACACCATTCAATCATTGTAACTATCTCTGAATCTCATTTTTCGTGAAAGATTTTCACACCAGATAACACAACCGACTCACGTTAACCTCGACGAGGATTTTTTTTAAACAACTTTTAATTGAAGACAATTAAACAACTAATTCAAGTGATCAATCAACTAAGAACGGAATAATAATACACTTGAGATAAAAGAGAAAAACAACTTCTTGAAATAGATTTGAAAGTCGTCTACACACTAAACTGATTCGCGACAGTAGCACACCCAACTATTAATCCTTGGCAGAACACCCACGCATCACATTCAATGTCCCAACCGTGAGCCACAATGAAAAATTAACACCTAGCCACGACAAATAGTCAATCAAGACTTACAGAAACCAATCAGCCAAGTTTTTCAACGTGTACCAGTCCATAAAATAACCAATCAACATACAGCTTCATGAGATAATTCGATGCTTCAAATCCAACTATATGCTCAAAGAGCACTAAAAATAGCCGTCAATTAACACACCAAAATGTCACACCATCAAGATCAATGTCTATCCGAAAACCTTTAGCTACACTTCAGAAATTCCAATGGTACCCCTCAATACTCATACACATGATTACCAGAATGCATCTAAAAATTGACTCCAATTCAGGTATAATTCTTTCACATCTATAAAATTATCCACGACTTTTTGAATCCAAGTTAAATAACAAATAATATCATATATATTAAGTTAATAAATAAAATGTCAAAATTAAATAAAATATGTTTTATCGTAAAATTTAAAATAAAAATGTTTGAATTAAAAATTTAGCTCACAGACATTTTTATGTTATTTGATTTATGTCTTTTAAGATATGTTTTACATTGATAATACATATATGTATAGTTTGTTATGTTACGACCCGGTATCGCATCGGACCCACGACAACCGTCGCATACTCGAGCTAAGAATACCTACAATATCTTTAATCCGACTATGCAAGGCTTACTGGATATCTCTTTTCTTTTTTTATTCAAAATTATATATCTTAACAATGATAGTAAATAATGATGGAGGTATTATTACACAATATTTCGGTATTTTGATCAAAAGCTGAACGTACGAAAACCAGAAAGCGGGAGAGAGGGACCTCCTCCATTTTTGAATCTGTCTCTTTCTCTCTCTCGTTATACTAATACGTCGTCGTCTCACAACTCTTCATCTCTCTTGCCGGCCACTGGATTTGTCAGATCTGCTTTTCTTTTCCCTACTTTTTACTCCACCTCTCCTTCTCTGGGGCTTTCGTTCCCTTCATCATTGTTTGCCTAATCTTCCCAATTCGCGAGCTATCTAGCTCAATCTGTTGATTTTATCTGGGTTTTTAAAAAAAATTAATTTTATGTGTTTGGGCTTGAGATTTGGAGTTTATTAGTTTGATTTGATCAGAGTTTGGCGGAAAAAAATATGGGTATGTAGTGGTTTTAGGAAGCCGGGAATCCACGTGGAGGGCTTGGAATCCATAAGATTCGAGTACAAGATGCAGAGCTCGTCGAGTTCGGTGGCGCAACCTGAGGCCATATTGGAATGGCTGCACAAGGAAATGGGGTATAGGCCGTTGGGTCCTTATACCACTAAGTCCCAATTGCCTTCAATTGATTCCATTAGGAAGGTTTGCCGTGGGAACATGATACCCGTTTGGAGCTTCTTGATTAACAGAGTCAAATCGGAGAAGACGGTTGAGAATATAAGGAAGAACATTCTGGTGCATGGTGGTGGTGGTGAGAGTGGCAATTCGGTTAATTTGGGGAAAGTGGAGGGTAGGAGCAGTAGCAGCAGAAGTGGTCGAAGGAAGGAGAAGACAGTGGTGGGGGAGAGTTCAAATGCAGCGGCTGTGGCGGAGAGTAGGGAGGCAGCGTTACAGGAGAGGGATTTGGCGGCAAAAGAGGTGGAGAGGTTGAGGAATATGGTAAGGAGGCAGAGGAAGGATTTGAGGGCTAGAATGATGGAGGTTTCGAGGGAGGAGGCTGAGAGGAAGAGAATGCTTGACGAGCGTTCAAAGAACAGGTTTTTTTAATATTTTTTATAGAGAAAGTTGACTTCTTGGCACAGTTGATTTGAAGAACTGTGATTCTTTGTGTTACTGCCTTCCTGGAGAGCACAATAATTCATTTTCTGATAAAGGGGTGTGGAATTTGAGTGCAATGATTTGATGGGAAATTTTTTTGGTAGATAATAAAGAGATAACATATCGTAGATTAATATCATTTCCATTGATAACAATTGCTTTTATTTAAGTGCATAAAAAGAGAGGAAAAGAGAGAAGTCTGTGTTCCCAAGGCTCCCCTGGAAGAATATATTAAAATCACTTCCCTAGGAACACTAATGCATGATTTCAAGTCTAGTAGATGGAAATCAAGGATGAATTGTCTATTGTTGTCTAGTTTTATTAGAAATTTAAATTTCCTTATTGTTTTGCAATATTGGAAATAGATTATTTTATGCTCTTAAGTTTTGGTTTTCCAAATTATTTTGAAATATACGAAGAATCAATGCATGAGAACTTAGTCCTAAAATGCTCTTCTAAAACATTGGTATACTGGCATTGACAATTAAGAATGATTTCGATCGTTTCTATTTTGGATTTTGTGACAATATTTGACTAGGTTTAAATCATCTCAACTCTTGAGATGTGCAATGCATTTACATATACTCACTTGTTGCAGGCATAAGCAGGTAATATTGGAGGCTTATGATCAACAGTGCGATGAAGCAGCAAAAATATTTGCAGAGTATCACAAACGCCTATGCCATTATGTTAATCAAGCGAGAGATGCACAAAGGTCAAGTGTTGATTATTCTGTTGAACCTGTTGGCAATTTGCTTGGTAGTAATAATAAAGAAGCGGTTTATTCAACTGTTAAGTGTACCAAATCTGCTGAGGATGTCATTCTTATTGAAACAACAAGGGAAAGGAATATTCGGAAGGCCTGTGAGTCTCTTGCAGTCAATATGATCGAAAGGATCCGTAACTCTTTCCCAGCTTATGAAGGGGGTGGTATTCTCTCAAGCCCTCAAATAGAAACAGCCAAGTTGGGCATTGATGTTACTGGACAAGTACCTGATGAAGTTAAAACTGTTATCTTGAATTGTTTGAAGAATCCTCCCCTACTACTCCAGGCAATATCAGCATACACCTTACGACTGAAATCACTGATTAGTAGAGAAATTGAAAAAATAGATGTTAGAGCTGATGCAGAAACGTTAAGGTATAGCCACGATTGAAGCCATATTTGTCTTATTACAGTAAAAATCCTCCATAACATTCCTATCACTCTTGTTATTCTTGGTTTACTGACTTGAATATGTATGCTTTATCTTGTATTTTTTTCCCTCCAATGAGCTCACCTTACTTTGATGAACAATAATATGTTTATTCATCAGATACAAATATGAGAACAACACAGTAATGGATGTTTCTTCTCCTGATGTGAACTCACCCTTGCACTATCAACTTTATGGTAATGGGAAGGTTGGATTGGACACACCTTCTAGCGGAACTCAAAATCAACTTCTTGAAAGACAGGTTTCTTATTTACCCGTGTCTGTTTTAAACTATTAGCTCTTGCATGGTTTAGATTTTGCAGTATTATGTTTTTTCGTCTTTGAGTTTACGTCATGTAGTTACTATCTTCAGGTTTGAAACTGATACCATCTCTAGTGGAGCTGTGAATTTTGAATTTCATTTTGTATTATATTTGTTTTCCTTTTCAAACTATTTAGCTACTCATCATGATTAACTTCAGTAATTTTAAGAGATATGAATCTTTCTGGTTCATGTAGAAAGCTCATGCCCAGCAGTTTTTAGCCACCGAAGATGCACTTAACAAGGCTGCAGAAGCTAGGGATTTGTGTCAAAAGCTTATAAAACGCTTACATGCAAGTGGTGATGTGGTTTCTTCACACTCACTTGGTGTTGGAGGAACGTCACAGAACATGGGCAGTCTCAGGCAATTTGAGGTAATTGTTCTGATTGATTTATGTCCTAATTATTGGCTTTATCTTGAATCATTGTTATGGTTAGATGTTTGTATATATACGCACGCCTTATTCCTCAGTTCTTATCTGTTTTGGATGAGTGGTTTGTTAATCATATTATCATTAACCTTATATTTCTGTAGCTGCACTTGCAAAGATGGTAGTTTCATATGTTTTATCTGCTCATCATATTGATGAACATTACCATTTCTTGGTTACTTCAAGTTTAATTGAATTGAATTACATTTTATACATCATATGCATGCGATGCAACATAAAATCTCATTCTTGTTGCTGGAGGTTGTAAGCTTGTTATTGCTAATACTGCATGTGTGATGCATGCTGAAATCTTTGTCTGGACTTGCTATTTTCCGCAGTTGGAAGGTTGGTCCAAAGAGAGAGAAACTGCTGGATTGAAGGCAAGCTTGAATACGTTGATGTCTGAAATCCAGCGCCTGAATAAATTGTGTGCAGAGAGAAAAGAAGCTGAAGACTCTTTGAAGAAGAAGTGGAAAAAGATTGAAGAGTTTGATGGACGAAGATCTGAACTTGAAGCCATTTATACTGCATTACTGAAGGCTAACATGGTATTGTATCCTTTCTGGTAGGAATAACAGAAGAGATTGTATTATTTACTTAATCAGTAGGTATAGCGATGGAATACACCAATACAATAGCTATATTTCCAGAAGAATCAGAATACCCCCTCTCACTATACAGCTCTCCCTATATTCCCCGTACCCTTTCCATACACAATCTCTCTCCATAACTAACTCATAACAACCTGTCTATGCGGCTTGTGTCCCCTTTCCCATCTTACCCCTACGGATGTAGGTTTGGATGGGCTTAGTGGGCTGTTTAGTATTGATACTAGCAGGCTTATCACTAATACTAACAGGCTGGTCACTAGGAAGGGTGCTAACACTTTCCTTTGGATGTCTTCTGGAACCTGAAAGCAATATTAGGGCTGGAAAGTCATCAACCACTAACAATTTTATGACTCAACCTAACAAGCTCTTAATTTTTACACTCTAATTACTATCGTAGAAAATAAAAGGGAAATGGATCCTCAAGATGGTGCAAGCTACTCTATTAATCCCCCAACATAAAGTGTACTATTGGTAAAATATTATAATGAAGAAAAACAACTCCTTTAAGAGCTCCCCAGGATTCTCATCTGGCCAAAACAAGACCACTTCTTCATTTCTCAGGTTGGAGTGCTTTGAATGCATCACCCTTATACGGTATACAGAAATTTGCTGTCGGCATTAGCTATTGTAATTCTCATGTAGATTTTGCAAATTGGTAAAATATGTTTCTGCCACCACTTCATCGCTATGCAATGTTGAAGTAAAATTCAATATGTGCTTCATTTTTTTTCTTTTCTTTTTGTTGGAGTTTATGTGACATTTTTCATTGTCTGGAATTTTTAAAATATATCAGCTATATGAAATAACTGAGTGAGAGAATTTGTCCTACATATAAGTAATTTTATTGACTTTGCAGGATGCTGCAGCATTTTGGAATCAACAGCCACTGGCTGCGAGGGAGTATGCATCAAGTACCATTATTCCAGCATGTGTAGCTGTTGCAGACATTGCAAACGATGCAAAAGATTTCATTGATAAGGAAGTCAATGCTTTCTCTCGAAGTCCAGATAATAGCCTGTACATGCTTCCTGCAAATCCGCAGGTTGTACAAACTTTATTAATGTTACACTACCATTTTTTATTTTAATAGTTGATAATCAATTACTGCAGTTTAATCAATCTCTGTAGGATCTATGTCATTTATGTTTTTAAGGCTGGCAGAAGTTTTCAATTTTTCTTTTGTTTGCGTCGAATCCTTCTGTGTATCATAATGTAATTTTTGTTCTGTTGATCCTTAATTGTGGTCTCCAGTAATAAAGCCAACTTTCTCTTCATATTTTTTAGTTTCTTGGTCATTTGAATTTTCAGTTAGGTTTTATTCATGCTGCTTTTACTGCTTGTTTTGTTTCTGGTTTCAAAAATCAAATTATTGTTGTTTGGACTTTGATACATATTGCTTCTTTGGTGCTTATTTTCTCATTAAATGCTGTCAGGCACTTCTGGAATCCATGGGTTCTGGCGGATCTACAGGGCCTGAAGCTATTTCTGCAGCAGAGAAGAATGCTGCTTTATTAACAGCTAGAGCTGGTGCTAGGGATCCATCAGCAGTACCATCTATTTGCCGTGTATCTGCTGCACTTCAGTATCCTGCCGGTGAGTTCTTATTCTTACATCATGAGCTTCCATGGAGTAGAGAATTAAATATCTTCTTTGGTAGTTTTAGATAACAGAGATTGGAAAATGTATTAACTAGGATTACCCAAGGAATTTGTCCTTGCAAATTGTTCTCTCTTGTGGAAGAACAACACCAAATGCTTTCATTGAAGATGAGTTTTAAATGTATTCCTATTGACCGGAAAGTTCCTTTGACATTGTTTTGCAAAAAGAAAAAGGTAATTCATTGACATTCAAGAATCTGATAGGAAATTGGTGACTTCTTCAAGGAAAGATAGCGCGATGGAGGTTTCCAGAGAATTTGTTATCCTTATTCTAGAAGACTACAGTTTCGGTTGTTCAAAATGTTTGTATTTTTTTATCAAATCTAGTAATTCTGGGGAGGTCACTACTTCCCCTTATAGATCTGTTTAATTAGTAATGAGTTTGCAAATAGTTCTAGATGATGTATTTCTAATCTTGTGAAAGGTAGCTTCCCTGTTAATTTAAAACCCCCGATGACCAGAACTTGTTATCAGTTCAAACATGGCAAAACGAGGAAAAAGTTAAATAGCTTATTTGTTAATGATTTCCATGTGGTCTGTGTATGCATGCTGATCAGGGTGGTGTTAAATTTCAATTCACTAATTACCCTGCATTTATGTTGGATTTTTATGATTCATATTGATGGTTCATTATCCATCACTAGGTTTGGAGGGTTCAGATGCTGGTTTAGCATCGATCCTAGAGTCCCTGGAGTTCTGTTTGAAACTTCGTGGTTCTGAAGCTAGTGTTCTAGAGGACTTAGCAAAGGCGATTAATTTGGTCCACATAAGGCAGGATCTTGTTGAAAGTGGTCGTGCTCTGTTGGATCATGCTTACCATGCTCAACAAGAATACGATAGGTAAAGATACATGCTAGCCCTTTTTGTAAGTGGAGCATTTTGGCATTGCGAATTCTAACACTTGTCAATTGTACTCATACAGGACTACAAATTACTGTTTGGATTTGGCATCGGAGCAAGAGAAAATCGTTACAGAGCAATGGTTGCCCGAACTGAAAACTGCAGTTTTAAATGCTCAAAAATGTCTGGAAGATTGCAAATACGTGAGGTGTTTGGTGAGTATATGCTGCAACTTAAACCAATATGATCGTAACTTAAACCAATATGATCGTATTTGGAGATTTAAGTTTATGGGTTAGGGTTGCAACTGCATTTAAAGAGTTGCTCTGTATTGTACAGTGAGGTCTACTAAAATAATTAGTCTAATAACGAATTTAAGTGAGGAACTCAACATATGTTTTCTCTTCTCAATATAAATGAAAATGCTAAAGAAGAGGCTGTGGCAAAGTAGAATTAAATCTATGATTCCTGAAATGAAAGGGATAATAAGATGACATTTCTTCAGTTGAGAACCTCTGCTAAACTTGTGTTCCTTGGTGCTTAATGATGCTAGATATGTTTAAAATTGTTGGTGTGCAATGCATAAATCAGTCCGTGTTTCTGGTTGCAGGTTCTAGTTATAGTGTTTCTATTTGTTACTTGCGAGCTGTGTTATACTTGTGTTTCTGTAACATACGAGACTGCTTATACTATTAACAACAGAACTACATATACATCTCAAGGATCTGCTGCAAAATAATGAAACAATATCATTTGAAAATCATTTACATAGTGACTGCCATGTGAGATATATATAAGTACAATTTCGATGTAACCTGTATCCGTCAGTTAATATCTCCATGCAGTACATATTCGTCAAATATCTTACGAACGGTCAGATGGAATAAATGAATAACTCTAGTCTTGGTCTTTGCTTGGATTCAACTGCCTTTAACTAATTGCTCTACCTGACCATGATCCTGTTGATTATCGAGAGTATGAAATGAACTTTGATATTGCAGCTCGATGAGTGGTGGGAGCAACCTGCATCTACTGTTGTTGACTGGGTAACTGTTGACGGTCAGAGCGTTTCTGCCTGGCAGAATCACGTCAAGCAACTGCTCGCATTCTACGATAAAGAGCTTTTGTGAATTAGAACCTTCTGATCATATCACAACATGTCCTGCTCAACCGTGCTCACCTTGGATTGTTGAATGCCTGTCAACTGTCAAGGTCTCATCCCTGAGGAGTGAAGAAATGAGCTTAGCATCAATTTGGAAGGATAATCAACCTTCTTGGATCAGAAGGCTAAGGTGATCCCAGTGAGGCTCTTTGCTTTTTGAAGGTGACCAATTTGTTCTCTCTTTTGTACAAAAATATGATTCTTCCATAACAATAATTCCTTGTATATTAGGCCATTGGTTGTGTGAGTTATGACTGGGTTTCTTCTACGTTGTTGTTCACTTGTTTTAGGGCTTAGTAATGCCATTGAAAGGGTTGAATTTAGCAATTTTTGTTTATAGTTTAATCTTCTTTTCTTTTCTTTATCTTTTTTTTTTCCAAACGTATCTGACTTGAATTAGAACCAGCACCCTAACTGGGGGCAGTGAACAAATATAGGGAGACACCAACCAAACATGACAAGTTGATAGGATTTTTATGTTTTGTGCACTGTCTCTGGTCACGGGGATGGCAACCAAACGCTGCCTAAGGTTTGGCACGGTGACAAATACAAAATGTTGTCTTTGTTGAATGCGTGTGCTGATCGCTGCTCCTATTTATGAATGGCAACGAGCAAAACAATATTTTAAAAATCGAAATTTAAAATGATATGATAACATGTTTAATTGATTTTAAATTGTTATAAAATTAGATAAAGATTAATTAAAATGGAAGAATTTGAAATATGTTTAAAAAAGGTTGTTATTATTATTTATCAAAGAATTTAAAGTTTAATTGAAACTATTAAATAAAAAATTAATTTATTTTTATTTATAAAAATTATTAATTTAATAAATTTTGATCGATTAATTAATAAATTAATTTATTTGTAAAAAAATTATGTGTAAACTCTTATGATTTTATTTTTTAAATTATTTTTTAAAATTTCAAATCATTAAAAAGTAATACCAAATTAAAAATTCTAAATATATTTTAATGCAAGTTGTTACGTATTTAATTATTCACATATATATATATTTACTGAAAAAAATTCCCATAAATAATTCATGAACTTCCCATGCTTGAAGCTACTCATCTACCGTCTACCTCCAAATCACCTTACTCTGATCTTATCTAACTTCAATCTCCATTTCACCTTCCTTGCACTGGTTTTTGTACCATAAAAGAAGCGTGATGGTTCATATTCCAAGACACTGAGAGTGAGATACAATTGGGAGCTGTTTATAGTTCTTGTTCTTCTTCAATCTCAGTAAAGAACAAGAAACATGATAGTCCCTTGTTTTTTCATAATATTCCTGTTGAGTTTCAATGCATCAGAAGCAAGGCACCATCCTTCTGCAGAATCTTCAGAGAACAGTCACTTCATGTCATCAGGTTTTTAAACTTTCTTGCTTCTCAATCTCTTCTAGACCTTGAACTAACAAGTTGGTGTGGTCTATCATCTATGTAGATGAATCTGTAGCAGTCGAGTGCGGTAATGGTGGGTTGAGATCGAGCTTTCATGGAGTTCATTTGCCTTCCTCAGTGAACAGAAATCTAAGGATAAAAATGAAGAGATGTAACCAGAAACCAAGAAACTCTATGAAAATGTCATCACTAACTTATCCATTTCAACACCCTGCAAAACCTGAATTCCCTCTTCCGCTTCCGCTTCCGCTTCCTCTTCCGCTTCCTCTTCCTCTTCCTCTTCCTCTTCCTCTTCCACAGTTGCCACCATTGCCAAAACTCCCTCCACTACCTTCTCTTCCAGGACTACCCACCGTACCACCATTTTCAGGACTACCGTTGCACACAAAACCTTCTCATAACGATCAGTCACCAAATGCCAAGCAACTCTCAGATGGCGTCAAAGTGAAGAAGCCTGACGGGTCCTTACCACCATCCCCATTATCTCCACCAAACCCTTGACCACCGCCGCCGCCACCTTCCCTGCCATTTTTATCACCTTCTCCTCCTTCGTCTGTGATACTTCCAGCTTGTTCAACTCCCTACAGAAGTTCTTCTTACACTTACTATCTTCCATGTATGTGTAATTCTTCAATAATGATGTGCATATGGACACATTTGTTTTTTCTTCATTTACTCTATTTTCTTCCTGTTTATGATTGTTTACATTTATCAAGGTTAAGATTTTCCTTTAATCATAAGATTAACATTAATAATAGAATAAATTTTTAATTAAATATCAAGAATATAATCCACTCTTTTTTTCCAACAAAACGCAGAATAGATAAACATGCTTGCATTCTAGATCATACAGAAATGGTTGTATTCTAGATTATCTATCATTTACTCAAATATAATTATATACTTTTAGTATCAATTGATCATATTCAGTCAAAATATTCTAAATTATGTATTATCAAGTGGCAGTATTCAATCAAAATATTCTAAAATAAGTCTCTATATTATATGATTCATACACAACAAGAAGAACAAAATTATATAGAAGAAGAAGCCGGCAAAGAACATTTCATCTTGTCTCCTTTCACGACTTACACACTCAATCCAACAACAATGGAGTCAACAGTCAAGAATATATACGTACCCTTAGAGAAATTCGCCACTTGATACAAACAATGGCATCTCATACCTTGTAATCTCCAATTACGTACGGATGATGTATACAAATAGAGCATATTCAAGAATATTCAAGCACTGCAGCTCAAAGTTGGAGATCACAGAAGCTATGGACTTCAGTTTCTCTCTTCGTATGGCGACTCATCTTCTTCTGAGAGAAGCAGAAAAAGGGATGAACTTTGTGTTCTCTCCACTCTCATTCCATTCCATGCTGAGCCTTATTGCAGTAGGATTCAAAGGGTCTACACTTGATCAGCTTCTTTTGTTTCTGGGATCAAGAAGTGTCGAGGAACTAAATTGTCTGGCTTCCAAGATTGTCAGTTCTGTGCTGTTGCAGAGAAAGAATGGTGATGGAGGTCCTGTTGTATCATTCGTCAATGGTGTTTGGATTGATCAAAGATTTCACCTGAAGCCTTCTTTTGAGGAGGTGGCGAAAGGTATATACAGTGCCATAACCAAAGAGGTTGACTTTGTTAGTAAGGTGATTTTTCCAATTTCAATCATAAATGGAGGAATTCCTTTAGTGAGCTAAAAAATTTCTGATATTGTTTAGAACTTTAGATATATATATATTTTTTGAAGATTTTATCAACTTTTTAAATCACTGTTTTAATCCTATATGATTCTTGATCAAATTAGATTTGACCTGTAACGTTAGTCTAAGCCTATTTTGCCTTCCTCATTCAAGATTTAAAGATCTTAAAATGTAAAAATGTTCAACATGAGTTTTTAAGCACAAGTCGGATTTGACATGAATCCCAATTAAAAGGGGTTTGACTGTTAGCTTTATTCTAAGTTGATTTTGTTTTTCTATTCAAGATTTGAAGATCTTAACATGTAAAATGGATTCAACATGATCAAGATTTCAAGATAACATTTAAATTTTATGTTTTTAAGAACCAATATGATCCAACAAGAATCTTGATCAAAATGAAGTTGACTATAATTAACTTTAGTTAGAGATGATTTTACCTTCCCTATTCAAGATCTAAAGATATGAACATGTCTAAGAATTCAACATAATCCAAACTTCAAGATGACATTTTAATTTTACGTTTTTAAGTAGAAATTTAATTTGATATGAATCCTGATTAAAGTAAATTTGACTACTGTTTTAACTGATTTTATATTTCCTATTCAAGGGTTAAAGATCTCATCATGTAAAAAAGGATTCAAGGATTTTAAGATGACATTTCAATTGGTAGAACTGATTCACATCTCTTTCTGGTTCTCTTGACATTGATAATTTACGTTATTGCTTCTCTTTCAAGGCTACTGAAGTGATAGAAGAAGTAAACTATTGGGCAGAGACTGCGACGAAAGGACTCATCAAACACCTCCTCCCAAAGGAAGAGTCTCTAGGCAACGACACTTGTCTTGTTCTTGCAAATGCGCTCTACTTCAAAGGATCATGGGATCGGAAGTTCGATCCATCAAGAACCGAGTTCAAACACTTCCACCTTCTTGATGGTCAGATTGTTCAAGCTCCTTTCATGACCACCATGAGCTATGAAAGGAACCTGTATGGAACCTTTGATGGTTACAAAGTCGTGAAACTTCCATACCAGAATGGACCAGACAACCTGAGATTTTCAATGTATTTCTTTCTCCCAGATGCAACAGATGGGTTTGCATGTCTGGTAGAGAAGTTCAGAACTGACCCTACGGTCTGGAATTGTGATTCAAGTTTAGTTGAAGAGGATGTTAAGTATCTGTGGATTCCAAGGTTCAGGTTTTCGTTTGAGCTTGAAGCTTCAAGTACCATGAAAGAACTGGGATTGGAACTTCCATTTATGGATGTTGGAGAGTTCACTGACATGATGGATACTGACAGGTCTCCTGTTCTGGCAAAGGTGTTCCACAAGTCTTACATTGAAGTTAATGAGGAAGGAACTGAAGCTGCAGCTAGTACAGCTCCAGAATTTAGATGGTTATGTGCCTGGAATGATCCTCCAAGGTTTGTAGCAGACCATCCTTTCATTTTCACGATCAAGGAAGAGAATTCTGGACTTGTGTTCTTCATTGGTTCTGTGCTCAACCCGACCTTAGTTTCTTGAACTCGACTGTGATCTGAGATGTTCCATATTATGGAAACTGACATTGAAATGGGAAATATGAAGCTTAGTTTCAACCTTGAAGCTTGTAGGGTTCGATCTCAATTTACTACAGTTGACATTGAAAGAAAGCATTTTCCATATCACAAATGCTACACTTTTTTGTTGTAGAAGTATAAACTCTAGTGTAGGTTAGGGATTACATAAATAAACTATCCTGAATTGAGCCGGTCTAAATTAATTTAAAGTTAATGAAATAAGTTAATTTTGATTAAGTTTAAATTTAAGTTCAAGATAGAATTAAAAAATAGATACATTCAATCAGATGATCTATTCGAGTTCAACTCGAAATATCACTTATTTAATAATTTTAAAATAAAAATTTTTATTTTTAATAAATTGATTGGATCTTGTTTCATTCAAATTCAAATTGAGAAAGCTCAAATTTGACACAATTATATATTTTTTCAGGAACTGAAAATTAAGAAAAGTAAAAAAAATATGAAACTTTGGGTCTACCAAAACCCTAAAACTGACTAATTTGCTACCAATTCCCTATCCTACGATTAGAAACTCACTCTCAAAGTCTTTATAAACAAAAAACCAATCTTTCAGTTCAATTCCTGGTCACCATAACTAGTTCTTGAACTTGCCAAACTTCTCTTCAGGTCCAAATGCATAGTAATTGGTGGTTGAAGATTTCCTGTTGTGAATACGATACTTCTGCAATGGAAAAGGATGGAAGAAGATAAAGAATATCATGACCATAACATTTCAAGATCAAACTTCCATGTCTAAATCCATTTTTTTTCACCTGCAAATGGCTCTTCACTTGATCATTGGTTAGCCCTTCGACCTGCATGATTGCTCTTATTTGCTTTGGTGTAGCCACTGCGTGTATAAAACTACAAACATGGTGGGATATTCAGAAGGAATAAGATAAAAACTTAGTCCCTGAGAACGAAAGTCACAAACCTTGAGGTCCTCCAAGGAACTCTACAGCTTCCACAAACCTTGCGTGAAGCAATGGTGACCATGATCTTCTTTGGTTTCTACATTTGGAGTTTGAAGGTAGCTTGGATTGATTCCTCACAGCTTCTCCGCCAACTTTCAATGGCTGAAGATGAACAAAATTAGGAAAACAAATAAAAACATTTATTTTATAAATTCGTTAAAATGAACTAATAATTAATTAATTTTTACTATTTTAAACATATCATTCTTTTAAAATTGAATTGAATTTCGATAAGAGAGTCTAGGCTAATTAACTTCTCAATAAATTACTATTGAATATTTAATTCTTTTAAATATGAATTAAATACTTCTCGGTCTAAATTGAATTTAAGACATTATAAATGATATAAAAATAAAATTTCTTTAAATCAAATATGATGAACAAGACAAACTTCTTCAATCTTTTATCAAAAATTAGAAAAAAGATGAAATTTTATTAAAAAATATTAATCAACTTTTTAATAAGTCATTATTTTCAAATAAATGATTCTTTTAAATTTAAATTAAGGTTTTTGTAAACAAACCTTTACTAATATGATATCCGACTGAGGAATCACAAGACTACTGAAATGTATTTAAGAGACAAAATTTTGTAAATTTCTATAATTTTTATTAGATTTGAGAAAAAAGTTAGAAATTATAAAAAACTATTAATTAATTTTGTAAATAATTATTTTCGACTGATTTGTCTCAAATTCGAGTCTTTAAATAGGGAAAGGGAAGAAACTTCGAGATGGCACGAAAGTGAAAATTACTTAAGATTTAAACTTTTATATCAAATATGAGAAAAAAGATAAAAAAAAATTATAAAAAAAGATTAAATATTTTCATTTAATTCATCTCGGATTCGAGATCTTAAATAAGGAAATCGAAGAACTTCTAGGTAAATAACCTGGATTGTACTTTTGTCCAACTTTATTGTTTGATGGTGCTTGGAAAGCTGATGATGAGAAGATCTCATAAATACACTCCTCTCTTCTTTGCAGTATATCTTAAAGGCATCCATCTGCATGAGCTCGTAGCTCCTTGTCTTCATTGAAAGAAACTGCATCAGAGACTCCTTCTTGTAATCGGACTCCACACCATTTTTTATGTTCATGATCTCCTCTTTCAGTTTATCAATTGCTAGAACAACATTTCACAGATAAAGTAAGTTTAAACAACATGTTTTTTAAGAAATGACGAACATTTAATTTAACATACAAAAAAACGAAAAAGAAAACTACCATCAACTAGTAACAACATGCACTGAGGCAATTCCAGCTTAAGAGCCTCAAAACTTGAGGGTTCTTGTTGATGCTTGTGAAGATACTCATCCAACATCAGTAACCTAGCAGGAATATTATCAAACTTGGATACATCTTGCAAGACAAAAGAGGGTTTAAGACTTAAACTCAGTTCCAGAGAACCTGGATCCATTTTTGACCTATCAAAACCTAGTACTTCTGCTGGTTAGTGTCTCAAAAGGTTTAAGATAATATAAGGAGTGTTAAAAAAGGGTGATTAAGAAAAGAACAACCTAATGTGTTATATCTACAAATCCCAGATACTTCTTTAATGCAAATGACACAGAAAAAGTGAAACTTAGGTGAAAAGATATCATCAAATTAGGAAGGAAATTAAGTTGGTTGGATAGAGTCAACTTAGAATCTGATTTTGTTGAATTCATTTTCTGCAATTTCAGTTTTTGCATCTAGATTCTATCCCTCCTTGTATTCCTTTTTTATTTTTTAATTAATAAGTTTCTTTTTTTCTCTTTTTGTGCAATCTTTATTTGAGATTATATGGTTTTGATAAAATAATAAAAATTAATAGCTAAACATTGAGTTTCTTAGTTCTTTATAAAAATAGTATTTAGTCTCTAAGATTTGATTACCTTTCGTATAAAATCATTATCGTCATCAGCTGAAGTCTCGCTGAGGCGTGACGTCTAGAGAGGTTCGAAAGTACGTAGCCTTACTTCTATCTACGAGAAAACATATTTCTGATAGACCCACATGCATAACTTTTATATAAAATATATTTGTTGAAGTAAATGAATCTGTTAGTCCCCTAATTTTTTTCTTGATGAATAAGCATGATTTAAATGATTTTTGAGGTTTTGATAGATTAAAATTTTTAAGCTAATTATTATGTCAAAGTTAGTAGGATTTATTGAATGGCTAAGTGGAATTAAAGTGTTCAGATTATAAGAATGTTCAAGGACGTTTTTGACAAGACACTTAAAGATAAAGAACATAAGACATATAAGGAAGGATAAAATGGACATTGCACACTCATTAAGGATAGGATTGGAAGAGAAAAATGTGGTTTTACATTTAAGAGAAGGAAAAAACGTGAGTTGGGACAGAAGAAGGAAAATAAGAACGAGAAAGAAGAGAGATTTCGGTGGTTGAGAGAAAAGAAGAGAAAACAAGTTAGAGTTTCAATTTTCTTGACCTTCAAGAGAGATTTTGAGGTTGTTCAATAAGGGAAAAAAAAAGGTAGAGAAAGAGAAGAGTTTCCATTTGAGCCAAAGATCTCATCATTTGGGGAAAAGTCAAGAAAATAAAAAAAGACAAGAGAAGCAAAAGTAGAGACATTTTGAGCAAGTCTTTAAGCAATGAAATTAAGGTAGGTGCATGTTTATAATAGAGTTAATAAGCCACTAAATATTTTCTTTAAATCAAGAAAGTTTAATGATTTCAATTGTTTCATAAGTGTTGCATCTATTGCTTCTTGAATGAATTGAAAATCTGTTATATGTTTGATATGTGAATTATATTGATATATTAAAAGATTTTGAAAATGAATTTTTGCGAAAAGACACATGTTTATGGAATCATGTTATTGGAAATATTTTTGAAATATCTCATGTCTATGAAAAATCAAGTTTTGAAAATGTGTCATTTTGGGTAATAAGTTTACAAGTTATGAATTACATATTATGTGGGTTTGTGGTGGTCTGTTCTGTCAGTCAAGTGTACTTGATTAAAAAGACTTCTCCCACCTGCTCGTTAGTGGTATGGAGCGTCTTCACGGACCCCCATAAATTCACGGCTACGCAAGATCATTTTGTGGGATTGCGATAGTACATTCTGTTCACAGCTACACATGACTCTTATGAGAAATGTGTAGTACGTTCTGTTACGGAATCACCCAAACCATTCTGATGTGCTTATGATCTGTGAACAAGTTTGATGCATTCGTGTTTTATGATTTGTAAATTTGATTACATGATAAGAATTCGAGAAATATGTGTTTTATGAACTCAAAGAGAATTTTCTGCGATAAGTAAGTGCTTTCAAAGGTTTTGCTTATTTTTTGTTATAAATTTGTTACCCATGAGATTTCAAGCTCACCCCTTTATCCCATCTTCAGGTGATGGCTAAGAGATCAAGAGCCTAAGGGTATTTCTCCAAATTAGCTTATTTTGTAGTTTGAGTTGATTTTGGGAAAACAAGAAATTTGTTTGTTCAAGGATCTTTTGTAATTTTGAGATTTTGAGACGATGATGTAATGTGGCTTATAATGTTATTAAAGATTCGCAAAATTTTATTCTTTTAATGTTAATGAAATGTGAATTGTGCATAGGTGATGCAAGTTGAAATTAGATATATGTGAAGAAGAAATCAACTTGAGTT